>DWAO01007596.1:0-10076 GCA_018230605.1 Heliconius congener
TATATATATATATATATATATATATATATATATATATATATTTTAGCTTCACGCTGTGTGTGTGCACGCACAATGCCACGCTTTGCCTCGTTACCAGAGCGAGGAAAATGAAAATATTAAATATTTTATTTCCTCGATTGTGAATCGAACCCACATCCTGGCGCGCCTAGAGTCTAGAGGCCGTTGTGATGTTTGTGCACACTACACTACGACTGGTTCCAGATCTCATTTTCATACACACGTATCTTAACACTAGGTCCCCTCTGCCAACCCTGTTGTGTGCGGGGGGTACAATGTGAAGTTAAAAAAAGCGTCCTTCCGGATTCATTGTTAACTAAACACTATATAAGTATGCACCATACATTCTCTACGTGCGTCCTACTCAGTGTTTTTTTATTAAACAAATAAATTGGCAAATCATATACAGTTTCACCAAAACTGAAAGTCTTTAAAGTATTTCGTGTACGAAATAGCGTGATAAAAAAATCATGTACTTGTCTACCATGTGCAAATCTTTTATTAATTGTTATTTAATGCACTTTATATTGCAAGAGACTATCTTTCCATTTTTTAGGGTTCCGTACCTTTTAAGGAATAAAGGAATCCTTATAAGATCACTTTGTTGTCCGTCCGTCTGTCTGCCTGTCAAGAGTCTTTATCTCAGAAAAGCTTCGAGATATCGAGTTGAAATACAAACCATATACTCAGATCTACGGCCCCATGATTGAAAAGATAGTATTTCTACATTTACTTTGAAAATAATATCGCAAATACCGCGTATTTCGACACTATAAAGGCAATTAATATAAATAGGGTAAGGAAATTAATAGGATACTTCCGGTTGACTTAGAATTACGAAATTTGGTAGCTAGCATCTACAGGTAGTACTAGTTCGGGAAAAAAACTAAAAACTATACAATTGTGATAAAAAATAATAGGCTTAAAAGGGGCAAAATGCTGCTGGTCCTAGTGCGGTATCAGATGAAAGAGGTCTGGCTAAGCTAAGCTTGAATTTCAGTAAAAGCTGGAGACCTCCAATTTTGTATGGAACTCTCGGTGGACGAGCTCGACGCGCACTTGTCCGGTTTTTTTCTTAACCTGACATCTTCTTAGAAGTACCTACATATTGATTTGTTAGTTAAGATATTATTATCATGCAAATGTTCATGCAAATATTATCATGTATATTTATCGCCAATTTTGTCTACAAAAATTGAAAGCCGTTAAATGTTACAATCGATATATGATTTTTTTTTTCTGTAAATAACAAACAACTTATATTAAATTATTGAGTTAATTACGAATTTCTTAAGTCAGTAGCTTACCTAGCAAAATAGACCAAATTAATCTAATAATTCAATAGAAAAATATCATCCTGTTTTCTGTCGATAAAAAAACATTGCAGTGTATGGAAAACAACATAGGTAGTAGAAACTTATAAGTTTTTCTAGTCCAAATGGAGCGTCTTTCCATAAATTAAATTCGAACCTATAAACATCACTTTTAGGCAGACATTTGCAAACTGCGATACAATTACATCTACGGAGATGCTAACAACTGAAGGTCTAACAATTGTATGCAAATCTTTCCTTGGGGGAATTTTAATTGGCTAGAATAAATGCTCGAGCCACTTCTACATCCAAAAGGATACGTACCCAATAAACGTGAGGTGATTCCGCAACGTTCCAAAATGTAAATTTCCAAAGTTTTCATTTGTAATTATGTATTTAATTCAAAAATACACTTTTTATAAAATCATTGAGTGGGTACTAGGTAGTGTGAGGAACTCCTTGGTAAAAAAACTATAGATAAATTGATTTATGAAAATAACTTTAAGAAAAAGAAACTATATTCAGATGAATATATTATAGTAAAAATATTATCCTGATAACTCTGAAGTAGAAAGTTACAATTTAATTTTAATCTTCGTTAAAATGTATTCCATTTTTTTTTGATAAACACAGAATTTAGGTGTTGTTTACATAATCCACCACCCTACCCTACTTTATTTACATGTAAATTTTTAAATAAAATTACCACACTACAAGTAAAAATTTAAATAAAATTAAAATACGTTAAAAAATATTTAACAAAATATAAAATTTTATTAATAAAAAGTAAATAACATTTTTAATTTATCAAAATAATCACACGCATACTAAACAGACATAATAATAGAAAAAAATATATATACATTTTTAATTATTATCTTAAAAAATTGTGCACAAACCTAAACTACAAATCTAGTACTGATGGTGACGAAATTCGAATATTTTTAAAAATGTCTAATAATTAAAAAAAAACCAAATGCATGATTAATAATAGATATAATGAAGTCTATTTTTAATTGTTTCTTGCAAAGTTATTATCCTAACTATCTCCAACGAACACTTAATCGTTTTAATGATTGCGGCAACCACAAATTAGGTTTTCCATCGAATTTGGGAACTTTGTAACGGAACTATTAAATAATGATCTCATTAATATCTCCAATATAAAATAGTGATTTTCTATTCAATTATCATTCGTCAGATATTGCTTGGATTACAAACATGGACTCCCGACTCGTGGTACATACTCTTACTACTTTATTCAAATATCATATAAATGTAAATTATATAAAATTATTTACTAAATGTTTCTTAATTCTAAATATTTTAACACTGATATTTTATGTCATGAAGAACAGGATTAAACCCGATGCCGAATCCGGTTAATATATATTTTCCATTAATATTTTTATATATATTTCAGATTACTATGATGTCCGCCATTTTGCTCTCAGCAAATGGATTGCCCACACCGGACATACAGCCCAAAGATATTGTATCGGGAGTATTCATACCAGCTGACACGTTCAAAAATCTCCAAAATCAAATTAACTCCAACCAACTGTCGAACCGAATGCAAAATCCTGACGATTCATCAAAACAAGATCAGTCAAGTTTGAAAGTTAATCCATCAAGTCAACAAATTGAACAGCAAGCATCACAGCCCTCTGTTATAGTCAATCAACAAACCAGCTCACCAAGCCAACAAGGAAACCAACAACAGGTCGTTGTTAACCAACAGCCCGCTCAGCCTCAACAAGTGATGCAGCCCCAGCAATCCAATGAGCAACAAGTTACGATGAGTCAACCAATGGTCCTAAGCCCACCACAAAATCAACCGCAAGCCATTCTCATCCAGACTCAACCACATGTTATGGTTAGTCAAAATCAACCACAACCAGTTATGGTGAGTCAGAGTCAACCACAACAAGTTATGGTTAGTCAGGGTCAGCCACAACAAGTTGTAGTTAGTCAAAATCAACAACCACAAGTAATGGTTAGCCAAGGCCAACCACCACAAGTGATGGTTACTCAGAGCCAACCACCACAAGTTATGGTTAGCCAAAGTCAACCACCACAAATTATGGTTAGTCAAAGCCAACCACCACAAGTTATGGTTAGCCAAAGTCAACCACCACAATTTATGGTTAGTCAAAGTCAACCACAACAAGTTATGGTCAGCCAGCCTGGACAAGTTATGTTCCAAGCGCAACCCCAAAACCAACAACCACTTTACGTGAACCAACAGCCAAATCAAATGTTAGTTGCGCAACAACCAAATCAGCCATCATTTATTGTCCATCAAGTACCAGCTCAGGGACAGCCAATGATAATTAGTCAACAGCCAAACCAACAAGGCATTATAGTTCAGCAGCCTAATCAACAACCAGCAACGATCTATGTCAATCAGCAACCAAACATTGCTAATCAACAAGGAAACCAACAGCCAATCTATGTTAGCCAACCTAACCCACAGCAGACATACGTAATGTCTCAACCACAACAAGGTCAACAGACAATTATGGTTAGTCAGCCAGGTCAAATTATGCCACAGAATGGTCAAAACGGACAGACTTTTGTATCAGTTGGCCAACCTATGACGAACGGAAATCAAGTAGTGATGACAAAGCCAAATCAAGGAAATGTGATTTATATTCCAGCAAATAATAATCAAAATAATCAAAACCAGGGCAGTGGAACCACATTTTTAATTCCCGTTCAGCAATCTCAGGGCTCTGGACCGATCTACACCGTGAGAACCAAGAAACGATAATTATATTGTTATTATAATATTATACAACAAGCAACATAGTGTTTATACTAAATAATTTTATGTAATAATAAAATTAAATATACCTATTGAACATTTTTTTTCTCCATTATTATTACATATTTGCATAAGTTTCTTAGCGTAAGTTTCAAGACATTTAAAAGTGATAGAAAAAATATCTTAAACAACTGTCGTATTACTTTTGACTTTTGCATTGATATTCGTAACTTCATCGTAACTTCTTCTATTTATACGTATATTTTAATAAGGCTTGTGGTTCAGATAAATGGTTTATAACTAAATTTACTTGGCAACGATATAGGAAGGCTTTTGTGCTAATTGCTATTTAAATATAATTTCTTTTAAAAATAGTCATTTATTTTTATGATGTTATGAAGTTATGAAATTTGAACGTTACTTTTAACGCACAATATATAAAATAGCAAGCAATAATTATAATAATAATAATAAACTGGTGACACTGTTGCAACACATTAAAATTTTAATCTGTTTTTTTACCATTATCCTTGTTCATGCGTTATCTATAATTGTTAGCAAAAATATTTGTTGTCTGTGCTAGTATGGCGAAAGCGGTTTTGGATTGTCAATTAGTAAAATGTTTATTATTTTGTAAACTTGTCGAAGTTTATCCGTAAACCAAAATGTCTTCGACAGAACCATCTCAAAACAAAACATGGGAGCTATCGCTATATGAACTCCATCGGACTCCTCAAGAAGTTATAACAGACGCTACTGAAATAGCTGTATCCCCACGAAGCTTGCACAGTGAATTGATGTGCCCGATATGCTTGGATATGCTAAAAAAGACTATGACCACAAAAGAATGCTTACACAGGTTTTGTTCTGACTGTATTATAACAGCTCTGCGTTCTGGAAACAAGGAATGCCCAACTTGTCGTAAAAAACTTGTATCGAAAAGATCTCTAAGGCCAGATCCTAACTTTGATTTACTAATATCAAAAATATATCCAAGCAGAGACGAATATGAAGCACACCAGGAACGTGTATTGGCCAAAATTAACATGTCCCAATCTCAAGCTTCCTTGGTGATATCAATAACAGAAGGAATTAAGCTGCAGTCACAAAACAGGCCACAGAGAGCTAAGAAGAACCACGAAGAGAATAGTAACACATCTAATTCAAATGGCGCTGCAGAATCTCCTCAAAATGGAAGTAGTTCATCTGTTCCTAAAGATAGTACATCTTCTGCAAGCAATCCAACTCCACCTGGACAATCCACTTCTAATCCAGCGTCAGTGCGGAGTACTCCTTCGCCAGTTCCGTCAAATGTCAGCTCTATATCAAAAAACACAAGCACAACGAAAAGAGCTAAATCAATTTTAACTTCAGAACGCAGCGAAGAGAGTGAATCAAGTGATGGCAGGTCAGATTCAAAAACTTTTATTTTTGTTATTTATAATTTGCCCAGAAAAACATTACATATGATGGGGTACTACTATATAATAAATTACCCTACGACATAAGGAACGTAAGCTTGCATAATGTTTTTAAATCCAAATTATGTAAACATATTCTTACAAATTATTTGGAATATACATAAAAATTGTTATATATAAATTTTATAATAATGCCTTACTGTGATTAGCTCTTTGTACTCTTAATACTTATAAAATCTAAATTATCCTAGTATCATTTCATAAACTATTCTAAATAAACATATAAAATGTTATTGTAAAAATATTATAATATCACTCATTGTATCTACAACTTTATACTTAAAGAAAATTTCTACCCACTAGAAATAATTATTATATAAATTTGTACCTTACTTGTATTAAGTGAAGTGAAGCAAGAAGAAGTAAGAATCAAGATCATTTTGCAAGTATTAAGACTGACTTGAAAATTTTTAAATTTGTAAACATTAATTACATAAATCTCATGTAAGTGTCTATAAAGTCTTTTTTGAGAAATAAATATCTTTAAACATAATTTAAAAAATTATAAAGATATAATTTTTGAGCTTCATGCTTTATCCTATATTAAGCAGAGTATGAATAGAGAACTTAGTGGCACAACTCAGCATTATCTTACCAAATTAGAAGAATAAATAATTACAGACAGCATCCCCATCTTAAAGTTTCAACCAAAACTATCTCATATTTGTATGCTGTCCCACTAAAGCAACTGGAAGGTTTCAGAAGGAATTCTAATGTAATGCTTGCCTGCTTTGAGCTACCTTGGGCATTTAGTTGGAGTGTGTCACGTAATATACAGCTCTCAGATATTCCTGTTTTATTATGTAGCAAAACCATAGGTTTATTTTGTTACTCAATGAAATTGGTGCTATTATAAAACTATTTGAGCCTTTTTTAATATTCAATAAAATATAAAATAAACCTTATTTAAATGAAAAATTACATTTAAATAATTAAGATTATGATTAGATTGTGATTGCTACTATTGAACATCTCATATTTATTTTAAGACTATTGTGGCACAAGTTTTTGGTGGATTAACACCATTCAACACACAATATCGAAAAAGATACTTAGACACTTGTTTAAATACATATAACTAGTTATATGTAGTACACATTAAGGTAAAAGGACTTTTATTAGTACTTGAATTGTCTGTCCATATTTCCTTTTCATGGCACATTTCAGAACCGAAGGTGAGAACTCAATGGACACGGAGGGAGAAGGAGAGCCAATGAATCCCAACGAAATAGAACTGGTGTTCAAGCCGCATCCTACGGAGATGACGGGAGACAACCAACTGATGAGGGCCTTGAGGGACAGTTCTGTTCGATATTTAAAAACAACAGCTAATGCTTCAGGTGTTTATATTTTAAATATTATGTATTACTTAATTAAGAATTAAACCTTTCAAACTTTGTTAAGATACTGATATTTTTAATTCATAAAATGATAACCAAAAATAACATACTTTTATTATTGGAGGATGTTGTCACTCAGTAGCACTGCATATGACTGAAACTGGAGTGGTTGGGGGTTGGATTCCCACTCATTTTAATTTTTTTTCCTTTCCTCCCTCTGCTAACAAGACAAAGTGACATTGAATTCTGCCACTCAATGTCGCTTTAGGCCGACAGTAGGGAATAGAGTCTTAACACTGGTTACTGGTTACCCTCTGCTTCCTCTTATATATGAGACATACAGTAAGAAGCAAAAAACTGATTTATAAATCTGTATTGTCATCTTTAATCAATTTTAAATGTTTTTTTCGTTTAAGTGGATCACCTTAGCAAGTACTTGGCAATGCGTCTAACTTTAGATTTAGACGCTGAACTCCCAGAGGCTTACCGTCTTCTGAACTTTTGTATTTATGTGGCACCTTCACCTGGCCAATTTGTACCGTTGGCTGGTTCACAGACGCTGAGACAGATTAATGATAAATTTTGGAAGGTAGTTGTTTTTATTTCATTTTTCTGCTAGTAAATAAAAATTAGTAAATAGTATGTATCAAGGCTACTAAGGCTGCTAAGAACATGGTTGTTGGTTCAATCCCTACTTGAGTAACCTAATTATTTTCATTTTGCTGCTATAGTAGACAAATATTTTGAATTTGAACAGAAAGTGAAAAATATAATGAAAAGCAGGTAATCTGTGCTTCCCCAGCTATATGAGGGAGTGAGTGTGTGATTTTTTTTTAACTTTTAACATCTAAATTCTTATATTTAATTTCCTAAGTGGGTGTCAAACTCAACACGTCGAAAAGTTTACATTGATGCAACTATGACCTCCATCTTATTAATTTATATTAAAATCACATATTTTTATGATAACTATAACATTTTTGATAATAGCTTTTACATCATGTATATTATTATTTTTTTAACATGCACATTGTGTTATTTCATATTTTATTTTTTTGCAGGTTAATAAGCCCCTGGAAATGTATTATTCCTGGAAGAAAACCTAGAAATAAATTGCATTTTAGTTATGCTGTCATAGCTAAAATGATAACTAAATTTTATGATACTATGAATTAATTTTTATGGAAATATTATAAGAATTACTTTAGGAAATATTAACAATGCTTAATTGAGACATAGACTCTGTGATGAAATAAGTAATTCTTCCATTCTTATATGATTATAACAAAATTATAATATAATAATATTTGCTGTCATTTTTAAATAATATAAGCCATATACCTAGTTAATATGTATTGTTTCACTAAAATTAATATTTAAATCATTGTAGTACATGAAATGTGTCACCTATAGTGAAGTTGTTTTACTTCACATTTTATAAAAAAATAAATATTTTATACAATGTCTGATGGAAAATGTGACAGTTGTGGGTTCGAATCCCCCTTTGCGAGAATAAAACATTTTAATTTCCCTAATTTAATAGTATTGCCTAAAACAGCATGAAATTGAAAAAATATATATGTAATTTATCCCTTGCTATCATTGTTTTTTTATGTCTAATTGTTTTTATTACTAATGAATTAAATTTTAATAATGACAAATTGAATTGTTTTTAAATACAGTGTAATTAATAATATTATTAAAATGTAATAAATAATTATATAAAATCTTTTATATGTATGTATGTGCCAGTTCTTATATACTGGAATATAATTTTAATGTCTGTAAATTATTATCATTAGAATGTACAATAAATGTGTAATTATCATTAAATGAAATTCTATATATTTGACTTTCTTTTATTACCTTACAGGAGGAGAAATTAAACATATTTTAAAGCATAAGAATCATTTATTTCTCATTTTTTATGAGAAATTACACAACAATAAAATATATTAAACATTCACTATACCTTTTTCATTATTAAGTAAGCTGTTTGGGTAATAAAATATTTTTTATAAATAATGTGTTAGGCGCCTCCCGGCTTGGCGGTAACTCTTGGGTACGCTGTCGCCGAGCGGTCGGGAAGGGGCATGGCGGGAGAGGAATGACGCGCGCTTGTAATGTCAAATTTGGGCGGGAAATTGTTCTTTTGGAGTGAGCAGTACAGTGAATTGTAATCTCTTCTCTATATATAATAATACAGTAAAAATATTTTGTCTGTACAATTAGTGATTTTGACTGAAAAGGATAGAGGTATACTTAAAAAGAATAATAGAAAGCAAAAAGATGTTTTTTGATTTTCTTGTCTGTCTGTCCATACGTATGGTCATGCTAATCTCCGAAACTGAACTGATTTACTTAAAAGTTTCACCACTTGCTTTGAATGAACTGAAATCTGTCTGTCTGAGTAGCAATCAGGCCCAAACCGGTGATTTGAGTGCTAAAATTTCATACAGAAATACTTGAGAGACTTGGAATGGTCATACGATACTTTTTTTTCTCATATTTGCAACATTTTCGCTATATATTAATATATTAAATATATTTTCACTTTGACATGTAATTTATTCTGTCATGTTATTTCAACCGTCGCTAAAAAACACAGAATTTTGTTTCTTAAAGAAAACGTCGCCCAAAATGAACTTCCTGAACGCTTATGTGAACACTATACAAAAATTTAGCGCACGTTCAGCGCGCGTTGAACGCTTGTCATCTGAACGTAGCCTTACATAGCGTGCGCTGATTCAACCTTATGATACTTATAAAAACAATATTTTACAAACATATTGTCCTTTAAAAAATCTATTAAAAAGTCCGTGACGGTATATATTTATCTCTGAAGGTTGGACTATATTAAGCATTTTAATATATTTGATTTAAATTTATCGGCTTATTGTTAACGTATTTTGTATAATTTAGTATTCATCCTTATTAAAATAAATATAATAGCATTTCATATTTAATAAATATAATAGCATTACATCTAGATTGAAATTATAGTTTACTGTATAACATTCTAATAAATAATTGAGAATAAGTATATGACTGATTCAAAATGACCTGGCCTTACGAGCTGCTCGGAAGGGGCAGACGGTTTTGTATTTTTTTTTTATGGAAAAGGACAAGGCAAACGAGCGTTCGGGTCACCTGATGG
>DWAO01007597.1:0-10076 GCA_018230605.1 Heliconius congener
TATATATATATATATATATATATATATATATATATATATATATATATATTTATAGAGAAGTTAATTGTGAATAATGTGTTCGAAATAAATATTGAAAATTATGTAAATTACTGTTTCTTGATAATGAAATGACATTTTCTTCTAGTTTTAGTACTTTTTTTTCAATACCTTTAAGTTACATTTAGGTATAACTATTTTAGTTATTCAGAAGTTAGAAACTTCCAAAAGAGAGTATCTTCAAAAATCTTCATACTTTATGCCTAACAGGCTCTCTGCAGAGAAATGAGTGCTAAACTCTACGGCTTACGGTGAAAATGTTAACATTCCAATATGAATTAAAATTCAAGTATACTCTCATCTAAAATGTCAACCCACAATCGCTTGCCTTTATTAATTGAATTAATCATATCCAAAAGAAATCTCCTTTACCATAATGAAGTAACGGCATCTGTACCAAAATTAGTATTCCAGCTCGAAACATCAGAATGCAAAGCTCGACCAACAATAACTTGGACTCGGTTAAACCAACCGAATGCTCATCTTATACTCGATGGATTAATTAGAATTGTAGATGCCCCTCAGTAAGTCGGCGCGATCCCACCAGTTAACTTCGAATCTCGATATTTAGAGTAAACAATCCTTTTGGAAGATTAAGACGGAATTGAAACGCTGTTGGAATATTAAAAAGGGTTTGTTTCCTCTAAAATGTGGAAACGAAGAAAAGGTTGGATTTTGTTTTGTGGTGTCTTTATTTGACAGATTGAAATTCTTTCGCTTCGATTGATTTACGCTTTGCCTCGCATATAACAGAAAACAGAGACAAGTAAGTGTAAGATACTGCGACTCCCACTTTCCACTCAATATCCAAGATATTGCGCGGTGAGTGGCGAAACTCAACGCCATGCTTTTCTTGTTACCAGATTAAGGAAATTAAAAAGATTCATATCTCATAGTGGGAATCGATCTCATGACCGCCGCTTTTACAGTACAGATCCTACTGCGCTATAATACAGTGACACTAGGATTCTTACCTGAAAGCTGCCTATATGCTTAAAGGTAAATACATATTGAATAAGGAATTTTACCCATTCAAAGCAAAGACTTTCAAAACAAAACTCCACTTCAATCTTCTAACTGTAATTTGATATTCAAATGAAGTAAAAAAAACAATTTATTACTTACATATCCAACACATAATATCTACATACAATATACTTACATACATAGACACATACGTACATCAAAGTCAAAACTAACAAACTGAGACAAAACATAAACAGGATAACAATAGAACAATACCTCACGTAGTCTGGCGTCTAACTTGAAAGTTTACATAATACTTGTGAGGATACCCAATATTTGCAAATAAGTCCACATCGGTACTGTACTGTAGTGAGACGACTTGAGATGTCTCAAATGAAAGATAAACATTTGTTAATGGAGTTTCGATATGTTGCCGTACTTGTGTTTTGTCAATTATAAATGTGAATAGTTATTAATTGATGTTAAAGATCTTATTTACAATCAGCTTCCATTACGAAGATTTGTTACGCGATCGTACTCCGTCGTGTATTAAGATGTTGATGATATTTTATTCTCAAGTAGGTCGTAGGTAGGTAGGTTGCAAAGATGGTCCCATATCAATTTCATGGCATTTGTTTACTATATAGCTACCCACGAATGGAATTTAAATCAACCACATTCAGCCAAAATATTTTCTATTTAAATGGACTTTTAAAATATTCTTTAATCGAATGACCAAATAAAAGCAGTTGTACCGATATCACGCGGAACTTATTGACAATCACTAAGGTCTTTCTGGCTGCTGAACCAAATTTTAAAATGCTTTCAATATTTTGTCCAGAATACCCGCCCAAATTACTTTTATTTCAAATCCTCTCTAAACATAGTGGAGAGTAGCCAAAATGTTCCATTTCAGGAAGTCAGAATACTAAATGCACCTCCGAGCATCCGATGCGTTAACATTGCCATTGTCCTTCGTATGGGGATGCAAGGATGGCAATGACGCGTTAGATTCTGCCTGAAGTATTACTAGAATTTACATAAAAATCCCCGTCTATTTAGACCTTAAAAATGTTTGGCGCTTTTAATGGAATTTTATTTATTTTTAATGGAATATATTCACATCTCATTGAAAAGAATTATTTTATGCAATTTTATATCTTTTGCATAGAAAACCTGTTGTGTGTAGGATTTTAACCCGTTCCCGTGGAGATTTTGATAAATTATATTTGTTATTATTTTTCTCCAAGAAATTCACAGTCGAATTCATTTAAGCATTCGGAAATTTTCGTGTCTACGCGCCATTTCGATAGTTTGTTTCTGTCACACAGCAACGGAACAGTTTACCATGTTATAAGTGCAGATAACATTCCACCACATGGAATTTGAACCCACAGCAATCCCTACTAATAGAAATATAACCCAGAACCGCGCCACGAGGGCCTCAAACATATTTATAAATTCCAATTACCTAAAAACGTAGAGCCATTCAATTTGTCGACAGTCGATGAGGATCTCTTTTATACATTCTACTTTGATAAATACGAGGAACATATGGTCTTTAGAAGCTTAGTTAATTTTTTTTCTTTTATTAATGGGTTAGAAATAAATCGGTTTTAAGAGTACATTTATTTTATTACCCTTTTAGCTGGTAGCAGTAATATTCTTTCTATAAGTTATTTTTTACTTTTCCCCCATAATTCAGAACGACAGAGAGATCCTATTGACAAGACACTTCGCGGATACTCTCCACTTCAATTTTAATATTTAACGCCTCACTTTATTTATTAACATAAAACAGGGAAATATAGAATATATATAACTCATTCCACGACTGAGAATCGAACCCGCAGGTGTCGTATCAGTCAGTAAGTACAATAACCAGGATTTGAACTCAATTATACTGTTGTATTGTATAAAGTGGTATATAATTCCATAGCCATCAAAGCACTCGTGGATACCGTCATTAAGCATTCAATTAAGTAAAACGCAGTGTTTACTGAACACTCAACGGTATTTACCAACACGACGCTTGTAAAGATACGTACAATTTATGTTGAAAATTGACGACTAGTATTTTATTCATTCATATTATATTATATGACTGTATGCTGCGACGGGTGTGGGTTCTATTCTTACTCAGTGGATTGTGTGTTCAATTCTCAAAATTAATTATATTTTAACTTCTTCGTTCTCGTAACAAGACAAAGCGCGGCGTTGCGTCCCGCCACTCAATTTGTATTTTTTTTGACTTGCGGCATAATACTAAAGCAAAAGGTAGAGGTATCCTTGGCGAACTAAAACTCCAAGGATACCTCTACCTTTTCCTACACCAGGTAAATAAAAATTGCTACAAATATAACCAGTCAAGCCAGTATGAGGTTAGTCGTTGAAGAGGCACAAGCATGTAAGAGCGGGGAAATAACATATGTATTATTTTCATTTCTTCGCTCTGGTGTTAAGGCAAAGGACAGTGTTAAGTTCCGCCATTTAACACGCAATCCCCCCAGAAAAGCCTACTTTGCTGCGTGCGGGATACAGCGTTAAAAGAAAAAAGAAAGGGAAGTTAAAAGAAAAAAGAAATATATAACCTTCCTTCTTCTTTCTTTGAACTTCTCCAAATGAGAATCAAACCAACAAACATCTTGTCTTTAATACTACTGTATCAAATACCAAATATAAACATACATACAGACATACATACATATATTAAATCAAATTGCACTAACACAATATTTGGTGATGGAAATTCTAATGCATCACTCATTAAGTATTCAATTAAGTAAAACGTGTTTGACGAACACTCAGCGCCTTATTTACCAAAGAGAAGTACTTATATGGCTGTACAATGTGATAATAATAGGTTTTGTGCCTTTGAAAATGTTTTAAGCGTTATTTGTTGATTTGTTTTGTTTAATTTGTAACGCGGCGCGGTGGACCGTTGAAGATGATGGTGGAACCGGTGAGGCGATGGTGGTAGTTACAATCCATATTTGGGGAGTTCATGTTTTTCATTTGGTAAGATGTTTGATCAGATTTGTAATTTTTTTTATAGTGACTCAGGGTAATGATTATATTTAAATTATTTTCATTTCCTCTTTGTGATAGTTTGTCTATCACGGCTCAAACAGCGTTAAGCAATGGTTCAAAAATTGGGCGGAAAGTAAGTAAAAGAGTGTTTTAACACCAAGGCCTCTCTGCCTACGATATTACCTTGCTATGCAAGAAAAAGCACTGCTTTAGTTATACATAGATCTTGTAATCACGAACTTTTCGATTTCATTTTCAATAGAGAAATAACATATTTATCAACATTTCATTTTCATTGTTTCTTTGACAAGATAACAAAATTAATGTACATTTTCAACTACAATAAGTTTACGTAACAACTATAGAAATAGCTTAGACTATATAAATAAATGGAACGTATTATCTCAAGCTGATCTCAGCGCCGATATGCTTGGAGACGCATCTATCAGGTTGCGTCAGCGTGGTACAAAGTGAAAAGAACGGCGTTTTACACGATATATAAAGTTAAAGTTTGTTTTTAATTTGCTGATTTCACGTTTGTTTCGTATATTCTCTGCTATAGATAGACAGAGAAAATCTAATCAAAAAATTAAGAATAGAGAACTATTCTTTACTTGCTGCCGAAATTCCAGAACTTACGTATTGCGGTATGGAACTCAACTATATTAATTGATTATAATAATAGATTTCAATTTTTTTCTTCACGTCAAATAATTATTAAATATCAGTTAATTATTTTAATTACCTTTCCCTGGTAAAAGGAAAGTAAAACGTGGCATAATATGTCACTAATAAATTAGAAAGATCGCATTGGAATACAGCGTGAAGCTAACTATATTTTTTTTACTGGGAATGGAATCCGTAATCCACGATCTCATGTAACACCAGAAGAATTACAGGTTCGATGTCGATCTTTAGTAGGTGAGGATAGACGCGGTTTTAAGGCGAAGAAATCGTTATATTGGAGCGTAACTTTTATGTAACTTAAAAAATGTGCGAGTGCGAGTACAGCCAAGATAAGATAAGTATAGTCGAGTATTGTGTGTTTTAAATCTTCTTGCTCATTTAGTGGTATTTCTTTATATTTTTTTGCGTAAATGTTCAATGCAAGCCTGCAAATATAATATTAAGATACTCCGTTACCATTAAGATACCTGTTTCCCACGTTCCGCCGATTTCTGGAGGAATTACGTGATGAGTGGGGAAATTCAATGCCATGCTTTGCCTTATTACAACAGCAAGAAAATAAATATATTATTTTTTTTATTTCCTTGGCTACCAATTAAACCCATAACCTGTCGCGTTTACAGTCACACGCTTGCGCCAATGCGTCACGATTATTCTTTATTACCGCTTCAGTATATAGCTTGGACCATTTTCTGAATTATAAACCTTGAAACGTACTCCATGTGTACTGGCATCGACAACAAATGAATTCGTGATTCAGTTTAAATGACTATTAATTTGTAAACGGATGTTCTTATGTAAAATAGACTCAAGTCTGAATTGAATTTTAAGAAAGTTTCAATTAGTTAAAAATTCCATCTTTAATCCAAATATTGCCTAGTTATAAATTTGTTTGTTCTAGGTTCATTCTCTACACTTTTTATATTCTTCACTTTTGAAAAGCAAGCCACAATGTTCGGTTCCACCTCCGCGCAGGGTTTAGTTCCGCCACTCAACACGCAGTGCCTTCAGCAATCTGTAGAGAATGGGGAACTCTATGTGTGGGATACGGCGTTGTATTTAAATAATAAAACTAAGACATTTCGTTCCCCAAGCACCTCCCTATTTTTGAGATATTGCACATTAATTAACGGAACTCAAACCTACATTTTGTCTTGCTACCAGCGTCGGGAAATGAAAATTTTTAATTAATCTGAGTGGTAATCTCACCCACCCCAAAGACTAAGTGTATAAAATATAGATATACTCGTAATATAAAAACATCCAAAACTATTTTCTTAAACTAGTTTATGAGTTATATCGTTCTATTTCTGTACATTCATCCCTCATTACCGTAGCATTCTTCCACATGTTTTTACTTAAACTAAAAACGTATTTTATATGCAGTGTAATTGGGAACGGAGACTTAATGATCCATATGTTTGTAATTTTGTTAGTCTTATTTAGTTAGACGATACTTTGTCTGTTAATACGGTACGAATAATTATTTTACTTATTTCCTTCATGTCACGCTGCATTCTTTGTTTCAGGCTGACGTCATTTAGTGTTAAAGCACTCCGTTCCCCATCTTCAGCTCAGTTATCGAGACATTGCACGATGAGTGACGGAAATCAACGCCGCGCTTTGTCTTTTTATTAGAGCGACGAAATGAACATAATTAATTACTTCAATCCAGTAAATAAGTCTAAATATAATGACGAATAAAATATTTATTCGTCATTATATTTACACCAAAATTTTGGTATGGAGGTAGGTTAGGAAGAGTAACGGATTTAAAAGATATTTTCCATTTTATGTATTAAAGCCGAAAAGTGACGTCACACACTTACTCAAGACGCAATATCTCCAGAATTCGCCGGAAATTGAGGAACAGGAGTGTCAATGTGAACGGAGTGTCTTAACACTACGTTTCCAGGTTCTTTATTCGTACACTTCTATGTCAGGGACACATAAAAAATGTATTAAGGTCTATAAAAATGTTAGTAAAGAGTTGTAAGCGAAAATACACTTTTAGAGGTGTATATACGGTAAAAATATTGTGTCCTAGTATACGATAAATAAAAAAGCTATTATACATACAAAATAAAAAAAAAACAGGCAAAATGAGTGAATCACTGCTTCCCCTCCAGTATCTACATTTGTTGCTTAAACTACAAGGGCTGTTCAGACAGATGTCACTTTCACGACACCGGCTCGTTGGAGCGTTGCCAGAGTCAAAAAATGCCTTTCCAGAAAAGAAACTTACTTATTTTTACGACAAAACATGCTAATTTAAACTGGCATGAATATTTTTAAAAGACAATGTAAAATTGAGAACGTTTAGGTTTTTTTTTCTTTTGGGTATTTTTATTTGAGATCGTCGAGTCGTAGTAGCGCAGCGTCTGACTATAAACGCCATGTTTTTTGAGTTTGACATCTTCTCGGCATTATATTACTTATTATATTTAAGGCCCTGGAAGACAAACACGGCGTTGAGTTTCGCACTTTGCACGCACTTTGTTAAAGAGTGTCTCGAAAATTGGACGGAAAGTGGGGAACTGAATATCCGTAACATTAGGTTCCTTCTGTCTACACTACTACATGCGAAATAAATGTGAGGATGTATTTGTTTTTACCGAGGTATTTCTTTCTATATTGTAAAAAATAAAATGATTTTATAAAATTTTACCCTAGTCTTATTGACTAGTATATTTGTTAAGATTTGCTACTTGTAATAAGTATTATAAGTTTTTAAAATGCAGGAATTCCGTTCCTTATACAAAAAATCATCCAAATTTTTGATTGGTACAAACAAAATTGAATTGTAACAACCAGCAGCAAAACAAACAAATAGAATCATCACATTGTTCCATTTTACTTTCAATATACAAAACATGAAGAACAATCATATACAACATGTTCCAGTACTCTACAAAGTTTCTAAACCACATTTCTATACGCTATCTCTACAATAGAGTATCACAGTTAAAAAGCATCAAAAGAAAATTTCTTCGGTTAGAAAACAATAATGGCATTGTAAGCAATTTAGGTTAGCATAGTTCACTCAACTCGACCGAGATCCTGCGGGATGGGTATACGAACACTCGATCCGCTGTCATACTCTACAAAAAATCTTCATATAATATTCAAGATTCATTGCTTCTTTTCATATGAGAATATTTAGCAACTTTCATTTTAAACTATCAGTGTATCTAAAAAACTAGTAAGCTTCTTGGTTATATAGTCCCGAAGTAAGGGAAAAAGAAATTCGATACGACAAAACTTCATGTGGCTCGAACAAATAATAATTTGAAGTGACTATTGACTATTTGTTCTCTATATACTTTTTTTTGCATTGTATAGAATTTCAGATTTCAATAGCTAAAAATGTTGAAGAGATTGAAAAGAGTTCATATTACAGGTTAAAAAAACTGATTGATCTTCAATGTAGATATAGGTTTACATATACATGTATGTACGTAGGTACAGAGTATGTTAGCTGGTTCAGTGTAAAGTCTGCTAAATTTTTTGTTGTTATGTACTCGCACATTTTTATACCACTCGAAAGAATTTATATAGATACACATAGGTTCGATTCCCACTCGAGGAAATTCAATATTTCATATTTACATTTTCTCGAGTCCGAATCGCTCTGGTAACGAGCGAAATCGCATACAGGGAGTTGAGTTCAGCTTCTCAGCACGAATGCCTCCAGAATTTAGCGGAAAGTGGGGGGAGCTATGTGGGGAATACAGCGTGAAGCACAAAAAGAAGAAATAATGTTGGTTCAATGCTAATTTGAAATAAAACATAACCAAAAAGTAAAAGTATTTCAAAAAATATTATAAAAGTATTTCAAATAATAATAATACCAGAAATAGTCTTAAGCTTAGTGCACCCGTAACTCGATTGTATAGATTCCGTAATTCTTTTATGGGACAATGTGTACGATGTTACAAATTTCTATAAAACGATTTTAAAAAAATGTGAAAAGACTTTTTTAAACATTAGATTAGAAACATTAGAAAAGAAAAATACTTATTTAGAAAATGTTTAAAAATTTGAACGCAGCGGGACTCGAACCTGCACCTCTCGAATGTGAAAAGACGTTTGTGTATTAAAGGTTATTACCAAATTAATGATTTTGTACATGATAACACGCCTTGGGAATGAAATGGTATCATTGTCACAGATAATTAAATATAAATTATCATTATAAAATTCTACTATAATAAAGTTATTTTGGGAATTCTTAGATTTTTTTTTATATGTATATATAAAATAATAAAACAATTGGTACCCACTACCCACTAAATAGTACTAACTACTAACACTTTAACCTTATTCTCCATATCCGGTCCACAGCCAAGACTATTAAGGTAATAAATGTACAAACAAAAGAAAAAATGTAATGAGACACCAGTCGCCTTGCCCCGTGTCAACAATTTGCTTTAATTAAGCTCCTCTCTTGATGCGGGCTTTAAAAGACAATAATTAATTATTATTACGTTATTTAAAATAATTTACTTTATTATATATAAAAAAATACTGCAGATAACATTATCATTTTAAAAACAATGCCACCACATTAGATACTTCAGTTTCAGCCAATTCAATAAATACAACAAACGCAAAATATTTAACGAAGTTTGCTAAAATACAATAGTGAATGATGACGCGAACTACATTTGAATAAATTAAGCTGTTTTGTGTGACTGGCATGCAAAAACCGACAAACAAATAGAAGAAAATATTAAAAATAATTGTTTTGGGTACTATTTCACTGATACACACTCCCAACAAAAGTTGTTTCTCATATCTCTTCCACGTACAGACAGCGATCAGTAACAATTTGATTTCATACAGATTTGTTTTCATTTACCCGCTCTGCTGTGATATTGCACGGCGTCAAGTTTTGTAACTCAACACGCAATATTTAAAAGGGAGAGCCTACTGGACTGCAATATATGTTTGGAAGAAACATGACAAGAGGATCTGAGCACTGTAACTAGTTTAAAATAAACAAAAAGGCCACGTAACACAGCATGTGCCTGTAAGCGTGACGGTTATATGTTCGAATTTTACTCGGTGAAATGAATTGAAAATGTGGAGTTGAATTCTAAAATAAATTCTAATTCTAATTCTAATTTCGCACTGTATTGAAATTCAGCGGAAAATGGGGAACGAGACGACTTAAGATTAAAAGTTTACTTATTGATCGTGCGATCACCTTCACCGCATAACAGTAGTATGTAAATCGTCTTAATATATATTTTTAGCGTATTCGTGTAAAAGAGGGTATATTTAGGTGAAAATAATTATAAAAGCAGTAGAATTGTGTCAATCGGGGGACAGTT
>DWAO01007598.1:0-10076 GCA_018230605.1 Heliconius congener
TATATATATATATATATATATATATATATATATATATATATATATATATTTAAATCTAATGATATATAATAATTTTATATATAATATGCACGTATTGTAATATTATATGTTTATATTGTAAAAAAAATATGTTATAAAGATAACATACAATATGCACATTATACATCATTTGTTTAACAATTCAATATATTCTGGAGATAATATATTCAATATATTAGTTACTTTATTCCCTATTTTGAAAAAAAAAACTGTGGCATTGAATTATTTTACTCTTTTACGATTAGAAGCTTATGACAGCAATATATTTGATATTGATGTATGGGGAAAAGGACTATATCTAGTATATAAAAAAAATTTCGTTACCTTGTCATCCACCAAGAATCCTAGTCCATATTTAGCATCATAGTCCAAGAGTCTACAGTTTGCTCGAACTGTAGAGACTATAATAACTCTTTTTTCTCTCCCTTGGCAAGATTCCACTGTACCAACAGTAACATCATCATATTTCTCATTCATAAGCCAACCTTTCACCTTGTATACCTAATAAATCACAAAATATATTCAATTTTAATGTAGAAACAAGAATATAAATAATCGATGAATATATAAATAAATAAATAATAATATAGTATAAATATATAATACAAATAAATAATGAAGCTGTCTGGTCAGCGTTATTGTATAACACCCCAGATCAATGTATTCAGTCATACAAACTTTTCAATATTAAATAATGAGTCAGACTATGTCTGACTGTAAATGCGACGGTTGTAGGTTCTATCTTAAATCGGGAAACAATAGGGGGTAACAAAGGTTCTAACATCCTACAACCGTTGTATTACAGTTACGCTTATGCCCCTACGTCACGACGCCTTCATCTACCAACTGAATGTCTTAATAACAAAGGCTTCCTTTGTCTGTTGCTGCATTTGCAGAATAATATTGAATCTTCATAAAATTGATTAAATATAATTTTTATAAACCTGTCTTATATAAGGAGCAATGATGCCTATGTCGGAAGGTTTCACTTGATGTTTTTCAATCAGCATTTTTGTATATCTTTTAACCATCTGCAGTTCACCTTCGTTAAAAAAACTGAAAGAAAAAAAAACAACTGAATCGTTATTATACACATTTAATAAAAATGTATGTTTTACAGTTACAAATAATATGGATTAAACGGTTTTGTATTCTCATATACGGTATACGGAAAAGGATTAATAATTTAAATGAAAAATAGATAATTTACATTTTACGTTCGGAATTTTTTGAACAGTTACTAATATGCGCGGGTCCAGTACCTTAAATAAATACATTTTTCAACATTTTTTTTGAAAAGAATACTTTTTTGTTTTCCTTAGTATAGAATAATACTTGCAAATAATTAAAAACATGGGTCTTACCTAGGTGCATCTCCCATTCGCTGTTCACGGGAGTGTACCGCGTGGAACACGACGGCGCTTTCACCTGCACCGTCTTTACCTCCCAATATGTTGACCTTGGACAATGGGTCTGGGGTCGCCATTGGCTAAAAAGATATTTTTTATAGTTTTTTGATGGATAAAACAAGGGAAACTAACGCTCGCTTGCGGGTCACCTGATGGTAATCACCGCCGCTCGCGACCTCATGTAACCTAAGAGGAGCTACAGGTGCATCGCCTGCCTCTAAGGACATGGATGCTCTTTTTAGCTTCACGCTGTATCATACAACAGGATAGGCAGATGGCATTTTGCCCCCTGCTCGTTCCGCTCATTGTTATTATTATAAAAACGGATGTTTGTTATTTATTGTAGGTTTTACCAGTTGAAATATGCCAGATCCATGTTTTTCTTTTAATATAATAGAAAGATTCGCATGTCATGTGTCATATGATTATTTGATTATTTTATATTATTTTTGTTCTTGTTATTTAGCTTTTGCAATGTTACAAGCATATATACATTAGATTAGATTTAAATTGTATGAAAAATAGCTTTTTTTAAAAGAAATTGCCATTACAAAAAAAAGCATATCGTAAATCTACTAATTAATAAAAATTCAGCTCTTATTTATTTTTTCTGCTATCTAACTAATATTGAAAATATATTGTAATAAACAAATATATCAATTACTTGAAGGCTATTGTCGTAAAACATATCATTGGGAATTGACAATATGTGTGGGTCAGAGCGGAAGTTTTTCACCAACATTACAATAAAATTGGGATCCTTGTAAAGGTTCTCATAAGTCACCATCAAGCGCTCCAGTAAAGAATGACCTACAAAAGAATATATAACATGTAATAAGCAAAAAATCAGAATATGGATTTTTTTTCATCGCATGCCGTCGTGGCGCAGTGGCACAAGTGTGTGACTGTAATCGCAACGATTGTAGGATTGATTTCCACTTAGTAGAACGAATTGTTTAATTTAATATATATTATATGTTCATTTGTGTGTTCGCTCTAGTGACAAGGCAGAGCGCGGCGTAGAGTTCCGACATTCAATACGCAATGCGTCAAGAATTCAGCGGAAAGTGCTGAACGGAGTGTCTCAACACTAAGTTCTCTCTGCCTACCACAGGATAGCGCAAATCGCGCAAAATGTTTCGTTTCTTATTATCATGCAATAACATTAAGTATAATTTAAGCAAATGTTAAAATTAAAAATGTTATATAAAGTAATTTAAAAATACTCTTTTTTTCGTTTTAAAAATGTAAATAAATAAAATATTTTAAAATAATAAAAATATTTTAAGAATTCGCACATTTTGAAAAAATAATCTAAGAGTACAGATATTATTATAATGTTATGTCATAGATTGTTAATTAACTATTGCTGAAACGAAAAAAATATTTTTAATAAAATTCAGTTCATTCAATTATTAAGCGTGACATTTGATTTTTACTGTTAAAATTGTGTTATAAGTATTTAAATACAATGTGAGTTGGACGTGTTTTACGAGTGTTTCTCATAGATGATATAAATATGTCTTTCAAATCTTATCATGGTTTTTATTAGGGTCAATAACCTATAATTTATATATAATTACCCAATCCTTTGTCCTTAGCCTCTTTAGAAATACAAACAGGTCCCAACTGTTTGGGGTCGCCTGCCAATATAAGATGGCCGTTGTGCGCTAGTAAGCCCGTTACAGGCACTAGAGCTGACGGCTCTGAGGCTTGAGCGGCCTCGTCTATGAAGAGATGCGTGACACTTAGTTTGTGTAACGATTGTTGTTTTACACTGGAAATTAATTTATAAAGACACATACAACATATACTTTTATTACAAGAGAAATGAATTTTACATTTCTAAATATAAATTGTTATAAAAAATACATTTAAAAATATAAAAAAATACTCTTTCCAGAGCGGGCCAGGGGTCCAAGCCATCGGTAGCTAGGGCTCCAGAGAGAGAAACCTAACAATACGCGCCGTCTCAAGTAAAACTGCCTTCTGTCTCCGGTTCTAGATCCAACAGCTAAGCGATAATCTCTTAAGATGTTAGTCGAGGCTTTTCGCTATTAAACCGTTAACACATTATTAATTACTAATGTAACTTAAGTTTTTATAAATGTAAAAGAAATAGTACATGTTACAGAAAAAAAAATTAAAATAATTTTACGGTAAAATAAATTATCACAGAAAGACGCAAAGACAAGCATGTGCTTTATCTAATTACCAGAGCGAAAAAATGAAAACAATTCATTTGGTTTTGAACCCTCAACCATCTCGTTTATAGTCAGGCACTGTGCTGCTTGGATACAACGTTTTCATTATTTTAAAAATGTGAATAAAAATAAGACTTACGATCCATATTTAGCGGCATGTAAGAGTGTAGTAACAAAAATACGGTACGCCGAGACATGGACGTTGCTCACTGGATAGTGGCTGTCGAAGCTGGTGCCATTGGACACGGCCGCAAGCTCCGCGGGCATTAGGGACCTGTTCACCAAAAACGTAGAATTTTGAGTGACGTAACTTAACGACGCGCTTAGTTAGCCTCGTTACTAGAGCGAACAAATGAAAATTTTAAACAATTCACTCCCCTGATATAACTTTTTATTTTTTGTTCAGCATAATATGGTTGACGAGTCGTGGCTGCCGTGAAGTTACCTTTAGATGGTCTTAATGACTAAAAAGATATGATATGAATAAAAAGATGGTGATGCGTAAATTTGATTTTTCTTGCTGTTGTATATTTTATTCCCGAGTAAGCAATGCGCAAAATTCAGTAAATTTTAGCTCAGAACGGCCACAGCTCGCCGATCGTACTGTATCTCTAATAGATAATAGCAATAGAATCTGATTGGACAATTTAATGCCGCCCTTATATTAAAAGACGGATAAAAAATTAAAAATTAACAACTTACCACTCCCTGGTCTGGGAATTGGCTCGTAACAAGAAATTAGGTATGTTCAGTTTCTTGTTGTATTCCAGTAAGGCGAGCGCCACGTGGTCGGCAGCCATGTTGGAATCCGTGCACACGAGTATACGATGCTTATGATTCCGGACTACAAGCTGGAATGAAAAACGATTTAAATATTATCCACCGAGGCCGTCATGAAACAGCAGCATTTTTTTTCGTCACTCTGGTAACACGATAAAGGTACCGAAAATTGCATCTTAACACTAGGTTCCCTTTGCCTACCGTACTAGCGGGATTAAGCGTAAAACTTAAATAAAAATATAATGCTCAAAATTACTGAACTTATCACAAAAAGTATATCGTTATTCAATTCTATATCAAGTTTCAAGATGGTAATAAGTATTTCTCTTTCCTAAGTGTATAACACTTTAAAAATGTTAAACAATGAATGTTTTTTATTTCCTTGCTTTAGTGGCAAGTCAAAGTGCGACGTCAGTCAACATCAATCTCTCGAAAATTGGGCAGTACATATGGAAGTGCCTCTGCCTACCCCGCCATATCCGGGATACGGTGTAAAACTAAAAAATGAACAATGAATTTAGTAATAATAAAACAGTATATAATTAACCTGGATAATAGCTTCGACTATAGTCATAGTTTTGCCGGTGCCAGGGGGACCGAACACTATGAACGGGGCGAGTCCAGACGTACCAGACACTATATGCTGCACTGCTGACATTTGTTCTTCATTTTTTCCTATAAGCGGGTTGTAGAATCTAGAAAAAGATACATTTATTTCTTTTAACCCAATAGGAGACATATTTACATTTGGTGGCAGAACAGAGTGTAACGCCTCACTTTAACTTACCGAAATGGGTAAAAGAGAATACAAGTAATTCCAATTGACAGACTATTTTAGCTTGGTCATTCACATCAAATGGACAATAGCATGGTTCATTAAACCTCAAACTGGGATCTAGATCTATAGAAATTGGAAAAAACCTGCTCTAAATAGAGAAGAATGGAGAAAAGCGTTGAGGCAGGCTAGGGCCCATAGAAGCCTCTACAGCCACTTACGATGATGATGATGATGATGATGATGATGATGAAATTATATAAACTTTTTTTGATTTTTCAAATGTACTGCGTTAGCCTTTATTTTTGAACAAATAATAATTGAAAAAATAAATCCACACTAACTTGCTGATAGCCTTAATTGGCACTTTCGTTTTGGGTGCTTTTGGAAAGACGCGGCATTCTTGTTTAGATCTAAACAGTTTGTGTACAGCATCGTGAGTGCGCTCATAAGGGACCCGACAAAGGAGGAAACGGACGTCTAACAACTTCTCTGGGCTATACAGGTGGTTAAATCTGGGAAAAACAACGTAAGATATGGTCTTTTATCGGTATGTTTTTTTTAACTTCATGCTGTATATTGCGTGTAACAGGTTAGGCAGACGGAACCTAGGTAGATGGTTTGGGTCTAACTGTAAATGTGACAGTTGAAGATTCGATTCCCACTGGAAGGAATGAGATATATGCATTTTCATAGTCTCGCTCTTGCAACTAGACAACGCGCGACATTAAGTTTCGCCATTCAACATTGTGATACAATGTAATAAAAATTTGACGGACGGGTATGGATAATGGTATGAAGAGAGAAACGAAGTTTCTTAATACTAGGTTCCCTCTGCTTACTCTGCTATATGCGGGATACAGCGTGAACCAAAAAACAATATATTTAATGTAAACTTACGATTCGTCCATTTCAGCCAAAATAACTTGAGTATCCTCAATGTCCTTCACAACACTTGCATATATATATTCACCGGGAACATTTGGGTCTTCCTTGGGACGAATATACACTCGATCTCCTAAAATCATATTTGTATATATACTTTTTTATTTGAATAACACTCCATATGCTGTCTGAATTGTTTGTTTTGTCTGAATTGTTTGTTTGTTTGAAAATGTTTTTGACGCTAGTGCAGCTCAGTTTGTAAGTAATTGAATACGATATTAGTAGGTTTGAAGATCCGTTAGCGAAAGTATATCTATGTGTACTTTTAAGGCGAGTCGTCAAAGGCCTTAAGTAGTTGCTTTAACTCACACGCTGTACCGGACACAGATATGAATACGGCAGGTCCTTACGATTGTTACCTTTTTTAATCCATAGCACATGACTTCGCAGCGTTTCTCTTCTTACGAAAAAAATAAGAAGCTGATCGATTCTTATTGATGATTAATTGCCTCGAAGAACTGTTCTTTCGACGCGAAATAAATTTACTATGAGAAAGATTGGAGAAAGTAGTCACTAGTGACATATAATAATTTGAATTCTTATATTTCAAATAAAGCATTCGTTTTATGAAAAACTAACACGAGAATTTATCCAATGTATTATTACGTTACACATATTATAACTTAAATAAAAGTACCCCGAAGCACAGATGGTCGTTTTTCAGCTAAACCAGGCACCTCCAAAACAAACATATTTTGTCGTCGTTCTATTTTGACGTTTGACATATTGAATTTCTGAAAAAAAGAAAACAAAATTTATTTAATAAAATAATTAGCTTAACGTTGGATCCCGTTAAGACATCCCGATGTTAAGACACTCTGTTCCCCACTTTCAGCAGAATTATGGAGGCAAAGTGTGTTGAGTGCCAGAACTCAACGCCGCGCTTTTGCCTCGACGCCAGACCGAAGAAATGGAAATATAAATTTAAGTAAATATTACATCTCCTCGAGTGGGGATCGCACCCACAACCACTCGGTTTTACAGTCACACTTTGTGCCCCTGCGCCACCACTGGCCTGGCTACAAAATTTATTTAATTTAAATTATTTAAAACAGCTATCCAAAAATTGCGTGGGGTCGACGAAACGTCAAGTGTTTGATAAGGTATGAGGACGAGTTTTAAGAAACACATTACTACATATAAGATACAAGGCACACAATATCAGATCTGTTCTTTTAATTTCGTCACACTAGATAGGGGAAAATCACACAAATGTGACAATATAAAACCATTCGTGTGACGTAATTTCTGGACTTCTGACTCCCTATCAGTTTCAGTTCTAGATTTAAAAAAGCGCGGCCGGATTTTGTAATTGATGATATAAAAACAAAATATATCTATCTATTCTATCAACTTTTTAAGTTAAATAATTATCATTATACTTATAGTTTCGAATATTAACATAAAAGAAACGAACCCTTAAATTAATTCTCGCGATACTCTCTTCCCACCACAGCAAGTAGTGAAAATACATTATATAATTCTCCTTGGTTGGACCTTCGTCGAATATTGACCTGGTAGAAAAAAAAATAAAAAAATATTATTGAACGTAGCGGGATATGAACCTGCGTTCTTTGAAAACCGTCCAAGTACGTTAAAATTTTAATGATTTTTTTTATATGTTTTCTTAATATTTTTGTCTTATGTGTGGGATAACACTGTAAAAAACAATGTAAAAAAGTCTATTTTTTATTTATTTCACGCCGTACCCCGCATATAGCAGGGTAACGAGGGATATTAGTCTTAAGACACTACGTTCCCCACATTCCGCCTAATATTAGAGATATTGCTTGTTAAATTAAGAAAGTTAATGCCGCGCTTTTTGCTTCTTATTTTTTGTTTTGAGGAAGGATGAGAAATTAAAAATAAAATAAAAAATTTTAGAAAACCTAGTAGCACAGGTTAGGCTTGTTCATAATAAAAGTATAGGTACCTAGTAGAAATCAAAAGTTCTCGTAGTTTCATCAACATTTCGGTGGGAAGTACCAAATTTTCCAATGCACTCTCGTCAAGTCCACGTGGAAGTAGTATCTTTAACAGTTTCGGGACTTTGAACGTAGTTTCGTATGGCCTAAAAAATATGAATTTTGTAAAACACCGAATTAATCCTAGCCAATGTTTAATTTTTATAAAATATAATTAAATATGTAAAACATTAAAACATAAATATATGACAAATATTTAAAAAAAAATCCTTCTTTTCAATTAAGTAAATTAATTTTAATTCAATTAAGTAATTTCTATTAGTCCTATAATAAAGTTAGCTAATTCATTTAAATTATAAAGTTAATTTGTTTTTTTACAATTCTCAAGTTAAATATGTCACTCTCTATAAACCACGATTCAATTTAACAACAACATAACTCCCTAAAGATATATATAGATATATGTTTTCGATACTATGCTCCCTCAAAAATAAACAAATACAGCTCAACTATTGACATCATATTTAGTTATTTAAAATGATAAAGAAAATATTTTTCGGGTTTTTATTCTTTTATACCAAAAAAACACAGATACAAACTAGCTAGTTATGGCTCATTTGCAAGTTTGCCTTTCTCTGAGGGCGAATTCAATATTCATTTGAAAGTATATTTATTTATCATTATTCATAAAATAGGTGTTTATATCAGTCCAGGAGCATAAAAACTGTATATCCACAGTGAGCCAGTAGTAGATTTTTTTTCTGTAGATTCACTAAATTGCTGGATATGTGTATGTTAATATACTATTTATAATATATTCATTTATATACTTACACACAACTAGTACATTCAATAAAATGTTTTGCTTTTTCCCACTTCTCATTATTGTATGGGCTTTTATTGCTTACTATTTCGCAATGCTGTTCCTGAACTATAACTACCTAAAATACACATTTCATTGTTGTATAACAATAAACAATTAAAAGAAACTAAAAAATATTGCATATATAAATGTCATTTTTATTGCAGCGCTTGAGATATAACATAATTATAAACATTATATGTTATATCAGGGCAGTCGTGGCGCAGGGGCACAATGTGACTGGTTGTGGGTTCGATCATCATTCGAAGAAATGTAATATTTATTTGAATTTATATTTTCATTTCCTCTCCTCTGATAAAGAAGCCAATCGCGTCGTTGAGCTCCGCCACTAAACACGCAATGCTTGTACAATTCGGCAGAAAGTGGAAAACGAAAGTGTCTTAATGGAAACAGAGTGCCTTAACACTAGATTTCCAAAATCCCTCAGCTTACCGTGCTATGTATAGGATGACAGTGAAATGCTATAAAAAAATATATATCATTTATGCAGTATCATACTCAATAAATTATAAATGGTATTCTATTTATCATTTATTGATTATGATACTGCTTGAAGCAAAACATAGTACATGTATGAACTAATACTTAAATAAATTCTTATATTTATTTTTTTCAATTAAATTAACATTAAATTTTTACAATAAATATATGTTCAATATAAAAATAATATCCAATTTACCATTTCACGTATGATTATAATATTATCGTCATCACTTTTCTTGTAAAATGTAAACATCACGGGCATTTCAAATTGGCCAATGTCTGGAGATTGAAATGTTACACTGATTTCTTCTTTTATTGTAGATTCTGAAAAATTATAAGTTCATTAATGCCATTAAATCTAATAACTGTTGCTCTAATTCAGAAATATCTAATAACAGATAGTTTTTAAGTATTCCGTTTTTTTTGTTTCTTATATTATTTTTTATACCAGACTCTTCCATATATAGTTATAAAAATCACAGTAAACATTAAATATGTCAATTATATGTGCAATAACAATTATTTAATACTTCAGAGCCTGGCAGACATTGTATGCGAATGTAATATAATAAAATATATAATACTAGTGGGCGCGCGCAGCTTCGCCCGCTTATTTGCACCCTTAGGGGTGAA
>DWAO01007599.1:0-10074 GCA_018230605.1 Heliconius congener
CCCTCTGCCTACCCTGCTGTGTGCGGAATACAGCGTGAAGCTGATTTGATTTGATGAAAAAAACAACAAATTATTTTATCTGTATTCAATAATTATAGCTTTCCCGACCTGGGTGAAACCTACTTTACATGCAAGTATCCGCCATTGATCGCAGATTTGAATCTTTACAGGCACGATTTCAGCACTTTCTAACTGGTTGCTACTTTAATTGATCATATTGGACTAGAAAAACTTGATCTAGTCTCTCTGACACGATGTTCTCATCTTGTTGTTGAGCGAATCATGGGGTAGAAAATGTTTTAGTTATAAATATACCTATATATTTTTATATTTATATAAATTTGCTTAAAAATTGAATCATTTCGATTATTTTTATACGTAATTAATTTTTTTTTTAATCGGGACAGGTTGTGGGCTCGATTTTCACTAGAGGAAATTAAATATTTAATATTTTCGTTTGCTCGCTCGGGTACCGAGGCAAACCACGACGTTGTATTTCACCAGTCAACATGCAATGACACCACAATTCTTTGGAAAATCTTAATGGAAACGGAGTTACTAAACACTAGGTTCCCAGGTTCCCTCTGTCTACCCTGCTGTAAGCGGGATATGCGTGAAGTCTTATCTGGTTAGCCATATAGAATTTGTGAGTGTAGTTAAAGTCACAAGCATTTTTTGGTTTTAAATATTTTTATGTAAAAGTAATAAAAAACTGATTCCAAAGTAACTGCATACGTGTTTCGCACAGATAAGCGAATTAGATAACATAGATAAGAATGCATTGCATGACATTGTTTTAATATGATTTCAAAATAAAATTATTGAATATTAATCGAAAATAAATTTTGAAACATTTTAAAATATGATTCAATTTCTATTATATTATTAATACTATTCGATACATTTAGTTTAGAGTAACAAGTAGAAGGAAAATAGTGTAATATTGTATTACGTCAAAACCACAAGCACGTGTAATAAGCGGTTAAGAAGAAATTATATGAAATCATAACCAAAAATAAATAAAATAGAGGCCAGTCATGTCGCAGGGGCACAAGCCTGACTCCACTGGAGGAAATGAAATATTTTCATTTATTCGCACTGGTTCCAAGACAAAGCGCGGCGTTGAGCTGCGCCACTCAACACGCAGAAAGTGGAGTGTCTTACCACTGGCTCTGCTCTGCTCTGCCCAAGAGAAAAATAAAAAAAAATAACTATAAATATATAGAAAATAAATTATGTACACATTAAGAAGGAAAGAAAAAGATTGTTTGTTTGATTCTATGCTTACTTTTTTATTCTTTGTTTAATTTTTTTTTTTTATAATTTCCTCGCTCCAAAACAATGCTCATAAAACAAAGCGCGGCGTTAAGTTTCGCAAATCAATAGTCCGTGTCTCAAAATTAAACGAAATATGGCAGAGTATCGTAGCATTTAACACGTTGTTTTTTTAATCTACTTCCCGCAAGGGCGATAGAAAATTTGCATAATCAAAAGTAATACCTAGTTTAGGAGTTAGAACAGAGAACAAAATGTAGGTACATATTTGTATATAACTTCATCATAACATCGGCATTTGTATTGAACTTTTTACTTTGAACGTGACTCAGTATTGCCTTGGAATTTTAATGCCTGAGTGAGATGGATTATTTTCCATCGAAGTAAGAATAAGATGCAAAACAGCTGCGTCAACACTAAAGAGTCATATAAAAATAACAAAATTTTTAATCACTACTTTAAATAAAATATACATGCATCTGTTCATCCGTGTTGTACTTCTCTTTAATACTTATAATACAATACAAGCGAATATCGCATATAACAGAACGTTGGCAGTAATACTTCTTCGTCTTCAGCTTCACGCTGTATCCCGCACCATCAGGATAGGCATAGGGAACCTTGTGTTAAAACACTCCGTTCCCCACTTTCCGACGCATTCTGGAGGCACTGCGTGCGGAATGATGGAACTCAACGCCGCGCTTTGCCTCGGCACCAGAGCGAAGAAATGAAAATGTTACTGTAAATAAATATTTCATTTCCTCAAGGGGGGGAACGAACCTACAACCAGATGATTTTACAGTCACACTTTGTGCCCCTGCGCCACGACTGGCCTGGTAGGAATACTACACCTAATTTTATTCAAGCTTACAATCACTATATAATGAAAAAAGGCTTAACTCATCGCCCTCACAGCGTTTTTAGAGCATTTATCGGAATGTATTATTGTTTATTCAATGTATGTCATTTAGAACGTGTCTTCTCATTATTTAACGACGGCCTCGTCAGCGTTACACTCAATTTGACGTAACAATAAACTGAAAACATAAAAACTGCATATATTTTTCTAGTCTGCCGGCTGCAAATTAAGCATTTTATTGTAATTTCACTTCTGCGTATACAAAATGAGCATTTTTATCTTTATAATTTTAATAAAATATGAAATAATTACTGAGCTGTCGTGGCGATAAGGTTGGTAGAAAATCGAAAACGAAGTTTCTTTAAATAGGTTCCCGCTTTCTTCCCTTCTATGTGCGGGCATGACGTGAAGTTAAAAAACCATACTAATTAAATCAGACATAAACATATAAGTAAATATAATGATAATTTAAAAGGTACCTAAATTACGTTTAGCATTTTTACTACCATATAATTAAAATAGCCATAGATAAAAATGTTAATTGGCGCTTACAAAAAGTGTACAGTTAATTTAAAGAAAAAAATATATATTCTTTATTTTGTACAATGTACGTTTTATTTTATCTATTTCACATATTATTCACAAATTTTTAAATAATTCGAAAGTAAAATATTGCATGTAATCTCAGAAACGCGATCCTAATATATCTTAAGAGATACTTGATACTACGCTATGACATCATTGTTTAAATAACACGGCAGATAAAAAATGTGGAGTTTTGAACTTGTGGACTTATTTATTGCAATGTTTTTTTGTATCTTATCTGTGTTATAATTAGTAATGGATAAGAAATTAATGCAGAGTATGTAATAACAGTAAAAAAAATATTGACTATATAAATATTTAATATAATTATATTCATGTTAGAAATCGGAAGCGGTTACAGTTTTTAAAATACACGATAAATACACACATCGTCTATATGTTTTTAAACTATTTGGAAAGGGATACCACGTAATTGCAATTAGTGATATGTATCACCTACTAACAATACTTCATACTAGTTTCCTTCCAATAAGGGCCGTTGCCAACAAGCAATTGCCCCTGATTGACACAATGCCACTGTTATTATCATCTTTTTCACCTAAATCTACCCTCTTTTACACGAGTACGCTAATATTAAAAATTTATTCTTAAAATGGTTTATGGCCTATTTTAGTCTGTCATTATTTTAAAATATTTTTAATTAATAATTAAAATATGGAATATTTAAACTGAGATCCTTAGGTTGTAATTGTATCTATATCAAGAATTTATTGAAAATATAATTATTAAAACTTTTAGTAATCGATGTCATATGAAAAAGTTGTGTATATATAAATATTTTAAAAGACTTAATTGCTAATAATCTTATACCGATTAAAGCCATTTATTTGTATAATAACTTAATTATAAACTCGAATTACGTTTTTTATTTAAAAGTTAATTAAATGAAGACATCGTGATGCAGTGGAACTGCGTTCGACTATAAGGGCGAAATTTCTGTTCCGTAAAAATAGAAAAATCTTACAAAAACATATAGCATATATTTTATTTTTTTACTCACACGCAATGCCTCGAGAATTTCAGCAGAAACGAAAGTGTCTTAATAGGAACAGAGTATCTTAACACTAGCTTCCCTTTGCTTACCCTGTGCAGGATACAGCGTAAATCTAAAAAATAACTTTTAAGTTCTAATAATATTATGTTTTCAGTATTCTAGTCTTCTCGTGTATGTGTTATCAGTGGCAATGCCCGCGGGTTCAATGACCCGCCATCGCCTTACAGTTTAAAATAGCCCGTACTCTACCACTTAAAGCCGCTTAAGCATTTGCATCGTTAAGCGATTCAATTTTTAAAGAAGCTTCTAGTTATAAAAAGAATTATTGTAAATCCGTGTTATTTATAACAATAATATAACTAGTCTAAAAATTTTGTTATTGGGTAGTAGTTTATAGAAATAATCAACTTACATCATTATAAAATTAAAAATTATTGAGTCTTAAGTTCCTTACCGTTAGAGGCCGCCGTGGTGCAGTGGCACAAGCGTGTAAACGATAGTTATAGGTTCGATTTCCCCTCGTAAAATTTTTCATACTAAAAATTTTTATACGTTTTCTAAATATAAATATTTTACTTTCCTAAGTGTGGACTACCACTTTGAAATTGTTAAAAATATCTTAAGTAAGAGTCTATTGTGCACAGTTTCCCCGCAAGTGGCACATTGTACGGAGTTCACACACTTTCATCTCGTCGGCTTATCTTGTTACAAGAAAGCTTTACGTCTGTAGGTGTACAATCGATCGCCTTTCACTTTTCATGTTATTAAACATCATTAGTTATTTTTGAAAGCATTCGTCAATATCTCGATCTTAATTACTTTTTAAGTGTTACATGATATAATCGATGTATATAATTTAAAACGTTGTTTTGACCAAAAAAATATTAAAAATTGACAGATTTCTAGGTAAATATTTTTTGTTTATCTAATTATTTTTACTGTTCATGATGGTTGCAAGTTGAAATTCAACTTATTGAAAGATCAAATAATAATAGGGAATAGGGAAAGTAGTGCAGTGGGTTCCCTTATATGATTGATAAGAAAGAATAATGTGATATATCACTAAACAATGTCTTTTCAACGGCTAGCCTAAGCCAAAATTCAGGTTCTATGTTAAGTTAAATAATGTCTCAAATCTTAATACAATCAGAAAATGTTTAGTTTCAATACTCAGCGTCGCCTGACGTAAGTGCTATAAGAAAATTATTTACTTAAACAACTCAAGGCGGCTCGCTATTAGCAATACTTCTTTGAATCTCGGAACCCTGAACCAAAAGCCATATTAGTCATTTAGTTATATATGGCGTTGTCAGGCGTACCCACACACACAGCGCGGCATGACATCATACCTGCCGTCACGCACGCTATCTTGAATATTAATGCTTTCCGATACTTTAGCAAACCGTTTTAGTTGACTAAATTGGTTATTTGCAGTTATCCTATTATATCTTAACATCTAGGTGATCTATTTCCGTGAATTTAGCAAAATTTTCCCCAATTAGGTGACCATATGGCGGTAAATTCGATTCGTAATAAATTCGAATGGTAATAGTCTGGTTAAAATACTGGCACAATACGTTCTCTACATATAAGGAATGATCAACCCAATACGGATGGTCGTGGGCGTCGCCCGTCGTCAAGGCAACTACACCTCCATAACTTGGCTAGCGAGTTGCGTAATCCATTCGCTCTAACTACAGTCATTAAACGCACATAATGCATCCTGTCAGACATTTACGCGATGGTTCATTGGCTTTGTTGTCGACGAGCCTTACTCTTTGAAATAATGATGCCAAAACACAAAGATTAGTTAAACTCTTAAGTACAAATCAAATTAGTTTTTGTATAAATGTCCGTGTTTTGGACATTTTTCTTTTTAAATAGTTGCACTAACATTTTTTGTTATATAATCTATGCGTCTCTCTTAATTTAATCGTCTTTATTGGTATAATTGTATTACATATTTTAATTAATACTCGCTATTACTATATAGAAGACTAATAATTATTTATTTTTTACAGTTCTGGGAGATCATCTCTGACGAGCACGGCATCGACCCCAATGGCGCCTACCACGGTGACTCGGATTTGCAGCTCGAGCGCATCAATGTATACTACAATGAGGCCTCCGGCGGCAAGTACGTGCCCCGCGCCATCCTCGTCGACTTGGAGCCCGGCACCATGGACTCTGTCCGCTCGGGACCTTTCGGACAGATCTTCCGCCCCGACAACTTCGTGTTCGGACAGTCTGGTGCCGGTAACAACTGGGCCAAGGGACACTACACCGAGGGAGCGGAACTTGTCGATTCAGTTCTTGATGTAGTTCGCAAGGAATCCGAATCCTGCGATTGCCTACAGGGCTTCCAACTTACACACTCCCTTGGAGGCGGTACTGGCTCTGGTATGGGAACCCTTCTCATCTCGAAAATTCGTGAAGAATATCCCGACAGAATAATGAACACATACTCAGTCGTCCCCTCGCCCAAAGTATCAGATACCGTAGTAGAACCCTATAACGCGACTCTCTCAGTACACCAGCTCGTAGAAAACACAGACGAAACTTATTGTATCGACAATGAGGCACTTTACGACATCTGTTTCCGCACACTTAAACTTTCCACACCCACTTATGGAGATCTTAACCATTTGGTGTCCCTTACAATGTCCGGTGTCACTACTTGTCTTAGGTTCCCTGGTCAACTTAACGCTGACCTTCGTAAATTGGCTGTCAACATGGTACCATTCCCCCGTCTCCACTTCTTCATGCCAGGATTTGCCCCACTCACATCTCGTGGAAGTAGACAATACCGTGCCCTCACCGTACCCGAGCTCACGCAGCAGATGTTCGACGCCAAGAACATGATGGCGGCGTGTGACCCACGCCACGGTCGCTACCTTACAGTGGCCGCCATCTTCCGAGGCCGCATGTCCATGAAGGAGGTGGACGAGCAGATGCTCAACATTCAGAACAAGAATTCGTCCTACTTCGTAGAATGGATCCCCAACAATGTGAAGACCGCCGTGTGCGACATCCCGCCCCGTGGCCTTAAGATGGCCGCCACTTTCATTGGCAACTCGACCGCCATCCAGGAACTGTTCAAGCGCATCTCCGAGCAGTTCACCGCTATGTTCAGGCGCAAGGCTTTCTTGCATTGGTACACCGGCGAGGGCATGGACGAGATGGAGTTCACCGAGGCCGAGAGCAACATGAACGACCTGGTCTCCGAGTACCAACAGTACCAGGAGGCGACCGCCGACGAGGACGCCGAGTTCGACGAGGAGCAGGAGCACGATGTAGAAGATCACTAAACGTTAATTATCGTTGTGTTGCAACATAGTACATGCCATTATTGTCTCTCGTTACTTTAAGTAACCTAATGATTCCTATACGTACTGTGTATTGAAGACATGCTTGCTAACTTTTAACAGACTGCATGACTAAACAAGCCCGGCCCTACCAAATGTGAAAGCATTTAAATGAACACCATTTATACATTCCTAGTGATTCCAACAAGAGTGTAAGATCTGAAAAATTTAAAGGCTGAAACCTACATATGATATATGTGTTTGATGATACGTTTGGCCGCCACGCCAATCTAAGTCGGCTTCAATAACAGAAGATTTTTTATGATTAAAATTGTTTTGATCAATAATTTAATGTATATAATAAAGATTTTTATTTATTAACCATTTTGTTTTTTCTACGCTCGAATTATTATAGATAGTTTGTAGGGTTCCGGACACCTTTTTAAAAAAGGGAACCCTCATAAGATCTCTTTGTTGTCCGTCTGCCCACCAGTCTGTCAAGGTCTTTATCCCAAAAACGCTTGAAGATATCGAATTGAAATTCACGGTCCTTGATAAAATCATATTTCTACATTAACTTAAAAAAGATATGGCCATTTATATAATAAAAAACGCGTATTTAGTCAATATAAGGTTAATTAAAATTAATAGGGTACTTCTGGTTGACCTAGAATTATGAAATTTAGCAGCTGGCATTTACAGGTAGTACTAATTTAATTGAGAAAAATCTGAGAACAAAAAATCCTAAAAAATAATAGTTTTATAAGAGGGGCAAATTTTGGTATTAAAGGCTAGTTCAATTGAGGAATTAAATTAAAGGGTCGGGTTTTTAAGAAAAAGGACGGTTTCCAAGAAGCGTGGATCAAATCACGCTACGTTAAATTTTTTATACATTTTCTAAAAACACCTTTTTAAAAGTATAAAACTTATTATAACATATTTGTATCATATACTATAGGTATGTATATGTATATTTAGAGGTTAATTGTTAATCATATATGGCCGAGGCTGATGATGAGTCAAGGTGACCGCGCTATTGACACATTATTATATACAGTTTATATAATTAGTTACGTATTGAGATGGCAATAATATGAACGAAATATGTTATTTCCAAGTTTGCTATTTGAATATTTGATAGTTTATTTGTAAAATAAGAGTTAATTTTGATTTGTTTTATGTGTTATAGAAGTATTTTTTGAACACTGATGTCAATGTTACTTAATTGAAATAAAAACCGGACAAGCGCGAGTCAGGCTCGCACACCGAGGGTTCTGTACAAAAATTGGAGGTCTATAACTTTTTCTGAAATTCAAGCTTGCCTTACCTAGAGTCCTTTCATCTGATATCTCATTAGAACTTAGCAGCTTTAATATCATTTTTTTCCCCTTTTAAGGCTGTTTTTTGTTAGGATTTAACCCCAAATGTATAGTTTTTTCATTAAGTCTAGTTTTCTGATCTAGCAGATACTACCTGTAGATGCTAGCTGCCAAATTTCACAAGTCTAAGTCAACGGGAAGTATTCTATTAATTTTGATTCCTTTTATAGTCTCGAAATACGAGTTTTTTGCGATATAAACAGCCATACCTTTTTTTAAGTAAATGTAAAAATACCATTTTTTTACGCAACCAAGGGACCGTAGATCTAAGTATATGATTTGAATATCACCTCGATATGTCCTCGGACAACAAAGTGATCTTAGAAGGGTTCCTTTTTCGTTAAAAAGTACGAAATCCTAAAAATCCTAAAAATGAGTGAACGATTTTTTTAACTAATTTAAAAACAGACAAGTTCACAAATTCTAGGGATTATCAAAAAAAAGGTTTCATCTAAACGTTTGAGCATCATTTAAATACTTTTTAACATAAACAGTACTTAACTGACTGAACTGTGAGAATCTTGAGTTCAATTCTTCGTTCTGGTAACAAGACAAAGTGTGGCATTGAGTTCATCTGTCTAATACTCAATGTCTTAAATATACGTTTGAAACTGAAAGTAGAGTCTTAACACTAGGTTACCTCTGCCTACCCCACTACAAAGAGAAAAGCGTGAAGCTGCAAAATTGATAAATAAATACAAAAAAAATAGCAGAAATCAATCTTGAGCCAATATTATACAAAAAGCCAAAAAAAACTGTAACAATTACTTGAGTCACATGCACCTGACATCATCATGTCTATATATAGAGATGCATACAACATACAACCAATTTATTAGATCTCTCTATACCCCGTTATAATGTTCCAAAAATCTTTGTACTCTTGAGACTGTCGAATGTAAACGCAACGGTTATGGGTTCGAATCCCACTAGCTATGATACAAAAATAAAACGCGGCGTTGACTACCGCCATTAAACACGCAATGACTCGAAAATTCAGTGGGAAAAAAGGGAACGAAAGGTCTTAGCACTAGGTTCCCTTTGCTTAACCCATAAGCTGGATACAGTGTGAAAGTAAAAAAATATACAGCATCTGGACAGAGCTCAAGGTGAACTGGACGAGATAACAATATGATGTCAGTTTGTTAAAAGTCAAAACACGCTTATGTCATATGTACCTACACAAACGTGGCAAAAACAGGTTAATATATTAAATGTATATATGTAAACATGTCATGTGTTAGTTCTACTAATTAAATGTTGAGACCGTCTTTGCAGAACCCGCGCTTCCTGGAGGAGGAGGAGGACCAGGAGGCGCGGGTTCGAATCCCGCTACGTTCAATTTTTTATACGTTTCTAAATAAATATTTTACTTTATATTAGACAGTGCATAGCCGTGCAACCAAGCAGCGGCAAAAAAACCTACATACTAAATGTGATCTTTCTAAGCTGTGTAGTTTTGTCTGTGCGTTGTCAGGAGTTTTATATATACAAGTTATAATAAATATCCATTTAGATAATAATAATTAATCAGATATAAATTTTATTGATATTTGCTGTTATTAATAACGATCAAATATACGTATATTGCTTTTAAATAAAATAAAAATAAATCAGTTTCACGCTGTATCCCGCACACAGCAGGGTAGGCAGAGG
>DWAO01007600.1:0-10074 GCA_018230605.1 Heliconius congener
TGTTTTGCTTCTTTTAAATGTGCAATAAAGTATATTTATTATTATTATTATTATAAAAGTAAATACTGGAGGCATCGCGTAAAGACTGGCGGAACTCAACCAGACACCAGAGTAAATAAAAGTGTTATTCGTGGAAAAAAATCATTTCCTCGAATAAGAATCGAATCTACAACCTGTCTCGTTTACGATCAAACTTTGGGCCCCTGCGCCACTACTGGCCTTAAACAAACAAATAATAATTAAAAAATACAGTTGCTTAGGTCCATTATATTATGACGGGAGTTATTTTCATTGTATGATTACGCTATAGCTATTTGCTTTAAGTAATAAGCCGTGATGATTGTCTTGGCTTCTATCGCGAGACTATTACGAATAAGATCTCGCGTGCCAGATGAGGGTGATCGTGACTCGGATGCTGCAGTCCCGTAACCCAATACAAAACTAATGTTATGTCATCTAAGTGTAAATTGTTGTAACTACTATAAATTACATGTTATTGCAAATGTTAGATTAAAGTAGGTTTTTATGAGGTGAGGTGAGAACAGGAAATTATTATAGAAAAAACCATAAAATTGCGTTTTTTAAATATTTTTCTATTTGCGGGACCCGAACTCTGAAGGAATTTCGACGTAGCTTGATGAGAACGTATGGCGTATATGGTGGTCTGAGTGTTTGGTCGGATCTAGGAGGCGCGGGTTGAAATGTCGCCGCCTTCAAATTATATGCGTTGTATAAATAAGTAGAATGAATTATTATTCATAATATTTTTATTGCTTCGCTTTGGCATCAAGGCACAGTGCGACGTTGCCTAGAAAATTCAGCGGAAAATGGGGAACCTAGTACCTTAACAATAAATTCCTTTTCCCTATTCTGCTTTTGCCTATTCTGCTCAAAGCGGGATACAGCATGAAGCTGCAAAAAAAAGTAAGCCCTTTGAATACACCATACGGAAAAGGAAATACCTCCCTATAAAGTACCTATCGGTAACGTTATTAAATTGAAATCAAACCTAAATGACTTAACATCGGAAATTTTAATTACTGTTCAAGTAATTGTTGTATTGCGTATTGAAATTAACAAAACGAAATCAAAATAACATTATTTAAAATGAATGGATGTTCGTTGGTGGACGCTGCGGAAAAACTAATAACAATTATACTTGTACCGCGGCCACAAGGCCAATAAAACAAATCAATTTATTATTATTAACCATTCAAATGAAGCATTACATATAATTTTTTAACTTACGTTTATGCGTGTATTTAGTTGTAGGTGTGTTTATATTACATAAATGCCTGGTAAATCCATTTATTTATCGTATTAACAAGCATTATGTATTATGTACAAAAAAATATTATTTAACTTTTATCTTGCAGATTTTTTTTTACGTCTCATAATCTGCATTTTTCGTGTAATTAAAGACATTGCACGTTGCATAGAATAACCTGATGTCTTAAATACCATTACACGAGTAAAATTTTATTTAACAAAATTTCATTTTCAGGGTTTCGTACCTCAAAACGAAAAAAAACAGAACCCTTTTAGGATCACTTTGGTGCCCGTTTGTCTGTCCGTCAAGAGAATCAGAAATTAATATCAAATATTCTAGTCCATGGTCCTTTAGAGCACAATTAAAATCATGCTTTAGAAGCTTGATCAACGCAATCAATAAGCATTTATGCATCTTTATGACTGAATTTTGTATGTACTTCCCATGGGACTAAAATTAGAAATCTAAAATTATGTAATTTGGCGAGAAATAAGAACTTACCGTACAAATAAAAGAAAAACTCCAAAAAGTGTTAATTTATATATATTTCATAGAAGAAACAATTGAAACTTATAATTGTGGACTGTTTTGTACAAAATGACTGCATATGTCCGCCAATTTAATTTTGTCTCTTTATTTAACAATGTACTTCTCGTTGGCATACAATCCTGATATTGATACCGAACCCTCGGTATGCGAGTCCGACTCGCATTTGACTGGTGTTTATTTTATATACCTACTGCTTGTAATCTGATTAAGCTGTTACCAGGTAGGTAACAGCTTAATTTTTTGCATACTGTTTTTTTCGAAGAACTACTAGATTTTTAGGCAAATTTAAGGAAAAGAACAATTTTGGTTGTGAAAAACCTTTCTACTGTACTAAAAAGTTAAAAACCAAAATTATTATTATTAATATATTTATATAGTTGCTCAGAACAGAAAATGTCTTGCAAACCAAAACAAAAAACCCTTATAGGTACTTAAAAAACTTGTTTAACACAGATTAATTGTGTACACATAAATAAGTTACATAATAAATAAATATGAGAGCCGAGCTTTTGTTGCGATCTACTATAACTTGACTTGAGAATTTGACATGATTGAGTAAACCTAAAAGGAGGGTAATGCGTACGGAACGAGGTCGCTAAAACTATGTGGGATTTTTATTTCTGAGTAACGAACGCAGTTAGCATGTTGGTACTTAAAATACTTTACTGTACCCTACTGAGTTTTTCTAACTACTTAATTGACTCGAAATTGATTAAAATATTTTTTTTTCTTTTTTCCGCTTCATGCGTCTCGTCATTCAAGTATCCGAGATATAACAGGGAAGGCAGGGAAAACTAGTTTAAAGACTCCGTTCCCAGCCTCCCAGTCAAAGTGACGGAACTCAACGCCGTATATAGCTTTTTGTATATTACAGATAGAAAAGTAAATTAAACAAAATTATTTAAAATCTAAATATATACTATAGTCGGTATCAAATCATCGTATCTTTTTGCTCCCAGTATTTAAAAAAAAATCTGTTAAACATGACTCTCATTCAAAACATATAATTAGGTATTAATTAAAAATAGACATTTAAAGAATTTATTTTAATATTATAAAAATTGCGATATCAGATATGTACCTGTGAATACAATAATAAGTAATTAGTAGCCAAGTTCATATTATTTCGTGTACTTAATAGACCTTTTGTTGTTGTTTGATGCCTAGATGATTCATGACGAAGATTATCATTTTAATTATGACTCAACATTATTTTTTTATATTGAAGATTGATGTATGATTATTTGTAAGAGCCAAGTCACTGTTTTTTAAGCTTAGTATATTATCAAATATAAGTATGTCAATAGAACCCTATGAACGAAATCATAAATGTAAAAATATATTTGAACCTATCACACTACGTAGCGTTACTATGTAGACATACATATATATATAGTTTAGTGGGTACATATTAATATTAAACATAAGTATTAATTTCAATATATAACGATAAAACAACGCCTTGATCTAAAATAGATATTTATGTAAATGACACAGATATCAATACTGGTTTGGAGTTGAATCCACGACCTCTGACATAACAGTAGTTAATTGCTACACCAATAAAACTTTCAACCTCTCGATTGAAAAGTGGTTTTCGTCAATATGAATTTAGTTATGATGTTTAGAAAGTAAAAATATTTACTTAACAGGATTCGAACCCGCGCCCGCGCGTGGTTATGATTATGTTTTATACCTCCATTTGTTATGTTACTTTAAAATTTTAATAGACAATTTAGTTTTTTTTTGTTTAAGCATTTTCTGTATTTTAATATAGAACCTAACTTAATTTACCTGCTGGCTTACTTATTAAATTTACTTTTTTTGTTGCTTATGATGATAACATAAATTGTTCTTAGGTAATAATATTAAACAATTTTTGAAGTACACAGACGTATTTCATTTAAAGTTAATCCCATTATTTCCCATACTATAGTTATTGTTGACACTGCATCGAAAGCAGGTGTCTGAGCAAACTGAACAAATATCTAGAGTAATGTTGTAGCTAGCCTTGAACGTAAAAGGATTTCGAAGAAAATTATAAGTACAGGTTACTGTCGCATACTAGTTTTGAAAGTACAACTCTTATAAACGGCAGGCAGGTATATGATACACATAATATGTAGAGGTACCTATTATAAGATTTAGTTTATTACATTCTATACCCAAGATATTATATAGGGGTTTCACTAAAGTGTGTTCGGCTTTTTAAGGGAATTGTATTGTAGCTCGTGCTCTTAAAAAAAAGAGTACATCGATAAAACAGCCGAAGAAAAACTATTAAAAAAAATAGAAACAAATGTAAATTTGGTTTTGGCTTTTGACAAAATATCATAAGTACTAGCTAGATAAATTTCTGTTGAACAACATTTTCATAGCGTTCCATACTTATGAGAAAAATTAAACCAACACCGGTGGTTAGATAGATTAAAGGAAACATTTCAATATCGGACTTAATAGGGCTTTCCGGCTATTGACTTATTGATTATAACTAACCGCATAGTGTTGCAGAAATCATATTAATTTAATAGTTCTGTAACAACATACAAGCATAGGTGTTCGGAATACTTTTTATGTTCCTGTCCTTTTAATAGAAAATATTAAAAGAGTGGTGTGAGATATTTCTATACATATTTCTTAGCTAAATGAAATATATTATCTGTTTTTTGATTATAATATAATTATGCCAAAATACAATAGTGAAAACTGCAATTGAATCGCTTAGGCCGTTTCTGAGTTTTTGGTTATTAAATGCAGTAGTAACATTTTTTCTTATATCTTCCAAGTACAGACACTGATCCGTTACGATTTTATTATAAGTATAGATATAGATAATTATGCTATATTGTTTATGTACCCATCTGATCTGTACCCATAATGTCATATTTGTGGCGTTTGTGTCTCATATGATTCACTTTGATTCGTAGAAGACATCAGCAGATACCTATAGGACACGTAATCATTTGAAATATATATTTAAATAAGTTTGATTTAATAAATTATATATAAGAATACACACATCTAAAACATGGCAAAACCCTGCAAGCCCAAAAAAGGCAACTTTAAAAACTTGTTTGAAAGAAAAGGAAATATAAAAATTGGAGGCTATAGAAAGAGAACCAGTTTTAGTGGAAATACAAATAATATATGAATAGAGTCCTTTGTGGCGCAGCGTGTGAATGTAAACACCGCGGCTGTGGATTCGATTCCCACTCGGAGGAATGAAAAAACTTTAATTACGATCTCGAAAATAGGGCGACGCGTGAGGAGACAATATACCTCAACTCTCAACGCTAGGTTCCCTTAGCCTTCCCTGCTCTATGCGGCTTTTTTTAGCGTCCCGCTGTAACCCGCTTACAGAAGGGTATGCAGAGGGAATATAGTTGGATAAGTGTTAAATGTATACAGCCGAATTCTGAAGGTTCGTGGTGAGTGGCGGAACTCAACGCCGCAAGTTAGCCACTTCACCCACTTGCTTTATATTATATGATTCTAAATATAAGCATTCACCAATATCAATATGATCACAGCGTATATAATGATACCTATAATGCAAATTGCGTTGAGTCAATCGATCACAATGCAGGTATAACTGTAAAGTAAACTTTGTAGCTTAGGTATTTCTCTAGGTCAATATAGCAATAAATTTCTATAAAATGAATGCAACTAATGCAATATAATACTCTAAACTCTTTATATTTTATTATTTTAATAAAAATCAAATAATAATTAGAGACTATCAAAGTGCAGTGAGTATTGGTGTGCATATGATGGTTGTGAGTTCGATACTTCGATCTACATACATTCACAGGAATTATTTATTTCATTTTTCCTTTCTTGTGTTTCAAGACCTTGGAAATTGATCTATCTCAGTGTGCAAGAAGAGAGGGAAATTGATAAAATCAAGACAGATTCAATCACGACACAATACGTGCGATAATATTTAAATAAAATATCTTTAACATTTCTTTTTGCTCCATTTATAGTTAAAATTGTGAAAATATTCAGCGCTCTGCGGTTATTGGTATTAAATCCGGGCACCATTAACGCCACTTTTGAAAGTTTTTGTAGTTTCACTTTCATTTAATGAATTCATTTATAATTGACGTGAATAGTTAGTTAGTTTTTTTAAAGGCATTCATGTGTTTTAGTTCTTGCACTTGGAAATAAATTTTATCTAATATTAGGTACCAGCTCGCGGCTTCACCCGCTAAAACTACACAATGATTTACTTATTAAATTACTTTTCATGTTCTGTACACCATAAATTAAAGTTTAGTCAATTCAATAAAAAAATATAGCATTTTTTGTCGAACCAAGTACATTAAATTGATATAACTTTTTTATTGATTAAACGATTTAAATGAAACAGAAATATCTTGACACTTTATCAGCTTAGCTTTTTTTATCAGCTTTATTTAATTAATAAATCTCTTTTTCTTCTTCCTAATTTTCTGCTTTTAAATTTACTAATAAATATTTCAAATTATTAATATAGACTTGCTATACAATAGGCATACGCGCTTTATCTACTTACATAGTGTTCAAAGTAAAAGGTAGAATTCGAGCTTTGACAAAAAAAAACATACGTTTTACTATCAACTTATGCTCGTACGTGCAAAATGGAGGCAGTGTTTTATGAGTTTGTTCACATGACGATTATCATGTGCCATCTGCTGAATGTGGGCTGGAATTTGTAACTGTTCATATTAGTATTTGCAATGCTTGTCGATATTGGTATGGTGCATATTATTTTAAACTACTTACTATTGAAATATATTATTAATTTTTTCCTCCCCTCTCTCTCTCTCTCGCTTTCTCTCTCTCTGCCAAATTAAAGACATATATGAATATTTTAAGTAGTTTATTTAAGTTTTTCTAAGAAAATAGAAAAATCGTTTGAAGTCTGTTCCTTAGTTTACGTTAGATATAATATTATTTACTTGCTTTAAGGAAGTAATCATTTTATAAAAACAAGCAAAAGTGAACTTAGAAAATATTAAAAGACTAGACTCTAATAGAACTATTGGAAAATATTTATTTAGGTACAACATAAAATACATAACAAATTTAAAATATATTTCGGTTAGTATGCAACCGAAGGTAATTCATCATTGAAATGTAATATACGGAAGATATCGTTCAATAACTGTAACTGTTACGTTTAACTCATGTTCATGTTCACGTTGCGTGTATACACGATATCTTTATATTTTGAACGTTCTCTAAATTATAGAATTAGATTAATTATTATAACATATGTTTTTTTGTTATTTATTCATGTTTCCCGTGCAAGGAAATTGATATTTAAAAAAATGGCAGCTTCATACATTTTCCCGCCAATAAGATGAAATCTGGTTAAGGCAGTTAGTTCCCCATTTTGGCGGATTTTCAAGACATTGAGTGGCGATAATCGATGCCGCGCTTTCTTTATCAGAGCGAATTAAAAATAAATGAAATATAATTATACCCACGACTTTGTGCTACTGTTATCTATTTGTCCATTACTTACCTTCGAGTCATGTTAAAGTAATAAAACTGATATATATGTCTATTTTATTCTGTAGCTTGTGAGTATCTATAAGAGAATCACGATGTAACATCTATTCAATTCTATTCACATAGTTCTTCAGACACGATTTCATTGAACCCAAACGGTCGACAAAGTCAACTCACGTCCCCTTCTTTAAGGAAGAAAGGAAGTGACCTAACTGTAAAAGTGCTGTTTTAGTAAAGTGGACCCAACTGTTTCGAGATTTAGGTTAGTTTTTGAGGTTAGTAGAAAGTGGTTGATAAACCGTTAGTAATCATATAAAAATGTATTCTGAAACACTCACAACATTCATGACTTCTTACATTATGCTACAAGCGAGGATAAACATAAAATTTGTGAATAACACCACTTAGCTAGCTTTATTTTAAACTTTGGTCTTTGGACTAGCAATATCTGCCAATATCTTTATTGTTTCGTTAATTTAAATCAACTAATTATTCATTAAATATAATTTTGAAAATATCTTCAATCTTACAAAGTTACCAAAACTAAAATATTTACCACTTAATACGTAGTTACTGTCGGGAAAATTTCGCGAAAAATAAGGAACAGGAGTGTCTTAATGAGAACGGAGTGTCTTAACAATACGGTTCCCAGGTTCCCTCGGCCTACCCTGCTATGTACAGGGTAAAGCTAAAAAAATATTGTACGTACAAGCAAAAATAGTGCACCTTTTTTTTTTGTTCTACACCTGTTAAAACAGCAACAGAAACAATTAGAGACACTCTCTTCAATTTAATTAATTTTGTATAAAATACTATTATAAAAAGGATCGTATTTACTCACAAAGCAGGTTTAGAATGATTACCCTATAATTTACGTAGTTCTTGCGCGTCTACCTGCTGATCAAAGAGCTGGCATGAGAAAATTGCGTGTCTGCTTGCATTTTCTATACAATTTCCATTAATTTATACGCTTAGCCTTCGTCACGAATTATAAATGAAAATGTGAACAAAAATATTTTTGTAAAAATATATATAGCTTATAGCTAACAAATCTTTTTTTTTTTAAAAACGGCTAATGACACAAACTAAACTCACAGATTTATAACTAACTAGCTTTCATCTGTGACTTCACTGTGTGGTCAAATGGAAAACGCTAGGTGTTGCACATGATATTTTCTAAGTACCCAGGGTAACGCTAACCGTAAGTACAATGAGTTATTGTAGCCTTTAACCTTCTTTAATAATTAGAATAAACAATAAAAAAAGAATTGTTCAATTAATACCAGTTGTTTCTGGGACGTGCGCATTTAGCCACACAATTTTTTCAGTTTTATTATGTTAGTGTAGCTATCAATAATATTGAATTAAATAGATATAGCTTGTATACATTGTAATCTCGCACATATTAAGGGAGAAAGAGAGAACCTGAGTACTGTTTCCGTTCCCCCCTTGCCGCGCTTTGTATGCCGCGCGTTATAAAAATATTAAATATTTAATTTCCTCGAGTCAGAATCGAACCTGTAGCGTTTACAGTAACACGTTTGTTCACGTGCGCCCCAACTCACGCACGACCTCTACATTGTATTAATAAAAGAGCCTTTTGCGAGATACACAAAGAAAACCTAGACCTGTATCACTACGTTCTAGATATTCCATACATTTAGAGTCATCTTGATAGAACAATAGATCTCAATAGAAGGAGAATAAGTGAAATATAACTATAAATAGTGTGCAAAAAGTAGACACTATTGTAAGTAATTTGAAAACAATACTTCAATCTAACACTGACCCACTTTTACGTCGGTTGTTAAATCGCTATTATCGAAGCTTGCAACTCTATCAAACAAGTTTAACAATATTATCTCAAATTTTATCAATATTGAATTTTGGAAAATATCGAATTATTATTAGATTATTTTAAATAATGGGTCCGATAGTTATTATGAAAATATCATAATAACTTTTACTGACAAAATAAAACTAAGTTATTTTTTTCTCTATTGTTTATATTTACGAGTGACAATTGTTTTACATATCTTAAAGAGTTTTTTGATTGAACAAGTGTAAAGACTTTACTATAGAATTCTAGAATAAAAATCATTGTTGTAACAAGCGTATAAGAATTTCGACGTAGATTGATAAAAACGTATAGATTGGAGCAGTTGGACTTGGTTTCTACGAGGCGGGAGTTCAAATCCCGCTACGTCAAAAATTTTATATATTTTCTAAAAAGTATTTTTCTTGCCTAAGTGTGGAATACCACAAAAAATCTTAAAAATATTGTTGTTTTTTTTTATTTTTATGTAAAAGTAGTAAGCATGCCTACCTAGGTGTAGTTTTAACTTTCATGGCTGTTAAGTGGGTGTCACCGTTATAAATGGCTGACTAGATAAATTTCCTGTGTTTAGCTTCAATACCTTACGCTTTGTGATTTGTAAACATAGTATAATAGGTGCAATTTAAAAATAGTTGTGATATATTAATTTTATTTGGATTCCAATATAATATACATATTATACTCTGAAGAATTGAAAAACATACTTTGAATTTAAGATACATATATACAAACTTTAAAACATGTTAGGTATAGTTTAATTATTATTTCTAATATTTTTTATTTGCACTTATATAAGTAAAATTTTTATATTACGTTTCTTCTAGTATAACCCTCTATATGCAATTATAATGGTAATAATATTATGAATTATATATATATATATATATATATATATATATATATATATATATATATATAT
>DWAO01007601.1:0-10073 GCA_018230605.1 Heliconius congener
GGTTCCCTCTGCCTACCCTGCTGTGTGCGGGATACAGCGTGAAGCTGATTTGTTTTTAAAAATTAATAGGTTTTTTTTTAGTTTCACGCTATATCCCACATACAGCAGGGAAGGTATCTGGGAACCTAGTGTTAAGACACTCTGTTCCCATTACGACACTTCCATCCTATAGTTTTCACCAAATTGTGAAGGCATTGCATATTGAGTGGTGAAACTCAACGCTGCGCTTTGCCTCGTCACCAGAGCAAGGAAATGAAAATAGTAAGTTCCATTTCCTCGAGTGGAAATCGAATCTACAACCATATTAACAACCGCGTTTTAATTTGCACATTTATGCCTCTGCATCAAGACTGGCCCCTACATTATATGAGTATGATTAGTCCGTTTTTGTTAAATTTGAATATCTCTCTAGTGTCCAGGCAAAGCGCGGCGTTGAGTCCCACCACTCAACAAACAATACGAATGAAAGTGAGGAACGGTGTATCTTATCACTCGGTTCTCTCTGCCTACCCTGCTGAGTACAGCGTGACGCTGATTATTATTGGAATATCGACACATGTAAAACGAATATCGTCGAGACTAGTTTTAAAACAAGAACATGAATATGTCCCTAATTGATGCAATACTCATATATTGTTCACAAATTTAGTGATTTCAAACATACAAATAATAGTACAATAGAACAACACTAAAACTAAATGTAATAACATTTGAATCCCGCACATTTTATACAGAAACATCGGATCCCGCTTTGCATTGTGTAGTCAATTGAAACAAACACACAAACACATTTGATGTTGTGCGTAACCCTTCGCTTAGAACGAATTCTGTCGCGCAATTCAGCTCTCGCCCTAAAATTATTTACCTTTCATTCCGTTCACTAAATGAGTAGGTTTATTGGATTAAGTCCAGAAAGCTTTGCCCTTAATTGGGGCTTTCCGACAAATAACTTTTCTGTTTTCTTAAACTCGGACAGCTCTTAAATAATTATCTTAATTAAATTTGTATATACGAACAAAATTGATCGGTATAATTTTGTTGTTAATACAATTATTAAATATTGTGTTTATAAACTCCGAATGTAATCTTTTTTGTTAAAAAAAATTGAAAAGGTTGAGGTTTTTGTTGCTATGATTTTACCAGAAATGACATTTTATAAATCACTTGAAACGAGTTCAATATGACGGACATTTATATATATATAATGCTTGATATTATGATCGATATGTTCACAAGAAAGGGTTCTTTTATCTCTTTTTTTTTCAACTTCCCGCTGTCTCCCGCAAATATACTTAGTTAAGACACTAATTTTACCACTTCCGCGGAATATTTAAGTCATAGTGTGTCAGCGAAACTAAATACCGCGCTTTGCCTTGGTACGTAGAAATGAAAATATTCACAAATAATAATTAATTCCCCCGAGTGGGATTCGAACCCACAACTTTCGTGTTTATATTTATTCATCATATAAAATTGCTAGGAAATTTTAAATAGGAATATGTAAAAATATGTACGTATAAATTGAGTTCGATCCTCTAGATAGCATGAATTATTTTCACTTCCTTGCATTACTCAATACGCTATTTTTCTAATTTGTGCGGAAGAGATGGGACTGTTTTGACATTTGGTTCTCTTTGGCTATCCTGGTATATATGGCACAAATCATGATTTTAGTCGCTAAAAAATAAAGCGCGACGTTTAATACAGCAATTCTCAGTAAGAAATTAATTTTTATCTTGAAAATATATTGTTTTATTCCTTATTTCCTACTTGTTGTAACTTTTGAATAAAAATAAGTATTAATAGAGCAATCGTCCTCAACACAACACTTGTGAAGTACTTCAGGTAATAAAGTATAAAATATAAAATATATTTGTATACAATAATAGAGCAAATAGTCTAGCTATACAAAGCTAGAAACCTACAAAGGCCACATGATCATTTTGTAGTGGCTTCTTTTCAATACTAGATAACAAACAAATTGAAAATATAAAGGGTGAACCAATTCTGAAAAGAGTTGTTGATATCTTTCACTTACTAAAAATCTATAATGATACTAGCAATTAGAAAATATTTGAATATAATTAGTTTTATATATAAATAAAATTTTATTTTCATCCTAGGCTTCCAATAAATGAGCTCCGTACTTCTCAACTCAAGTACTCAGCCAAGATACAAATTCTCTTTTAAATAAAATACTATGCGATATATAAAACAACGATTGTACCATGATACCATGAGGCCGGCGACGTTTTTAATTTCGATTCTCACTGAAATATTTAATATTATCTTTTACTCGCTCTGGCAACGAGGCAAACCACAGCGTTGAGTTCCGCCGCTTAAACGCAATGTCTTAATAGTTCGGCGTAATGTAGGGGACGAAAATCTTAAAGGAGAACGGAGTGTCAGGAGCAAAGTAACAGTGGGTTATCATCTGCCTATACTGATGTGTGTGGGATAAAGCGTGAAGCCTACAAGGAAAGCCCAAGCGCTGTGAGCCCTACATCCTCGTTCAAGTTACACCGAAACCCTTATACGGTATAAAAAAATATGTTGTTAGCTTGGATTCTAGATCTCTATGCATTCTGTAGCGTAATCCAGGTGAGTATTTCCTATGGTGGATCTTACCTGAAATATCTACATAGTTAAACAAATTAAGAAAATATATAATAAATAAATAAACAAACATTTACTTACGGTTTACAACATATTTTAATAAAAAAATACGGTAAAATGCGTTTTGGGACTCGCATATCGAGGTCTCCGTATCAGTTTTAGGATTCTATGACAACAGGAAATACATTGAAGTGGACAAGATTAAATTTGCGGACGAATGCATCCATTTTTCATGAAATGAATTATAATTATAAGTTTGTCATGATTCTTTTTCTATGAAATATTTATAATTTTTCAAGATTTTTTTTCTTTATTTGTACTGTAAGTTTTCACTTCTTGCTAAATTTCTAGATAGATCTACTGGAATTTCTGAATAAGTTTTGATTACGAGGCGAATTTCATACAAATTGCAATAATAATTCTTATCGCTCATATCTTTTGATTGAAACTTAACTTAGAAGCTTTATTTTTTGCCCCAAGAGACCTTGGTCTAGAATATTTGAAATTAATTTAGCTACGACAGACGGAAATTAAACTGATCATATAAGATTTGCGATTTTTTTCCATTTTGAGGTACGGAACCCTAAAAATAATTAATAATCATATCGCTATACCGAACAAGGATGTTTGTGCATCAATGAAACATTAAAAGACGAAACTGTCTAATAGCTGCTTAAGTAAAGCTGAAACGACTTCTTCGTTTTAAATTCAAAATTCCTGTACGTAGTTCTCGGAATACGCGTTCGTTAGTGAAATGCATAATGCAGCGTCATTGGGGCGGACTTGCTCAGCGAGGTCGAAAATTAATTTTCAAAAATGCTTTTGTCTAATTAATTGTGTAGTTACGTTTTCTATCGAGATAACACTTTGTTACACTATCCAATTACAATCTGCTTGACATACGAAATTTTAAAATTGTGCTGTGCTGTAAAATAGCTGTTAAATTTCAAATTACAAAGGTTAAGCCTCGGATAAATCCATTATTCAGTTTTTTTGCGACTTACTGCATAGATAGGTTAGGTAGAATAGGATAGGACTAACATGCACACCATATATGTATATAATTTTGCTACTTCACGATATAGCGTATAAAAGCGTTCTCAAAAATTAAACTTCTATTTTTTTACAAATTATAATAAGCCAAAAATTCTAAAAAAATTATGTATAATATAAGCCTATGAATCACCACGTTCAATCAAAATTTATTAAAGTCATATCGAGAAAATAAATTTTAATATTAAGCCTCTTAATTTAACAGTTGTAGCCCGCATAACTCTCTTACTAAAAGTGTTAGAGATGAAAAAATTTGTGTCTCTATTTCAGATAAAAAATAATACATCATGGTAAAAATCAATTCATAAGCCAGTCCGGCTTTGTCATATTTATTCGGGTTTACCTTATACCTAAGGTCACACGTTAATTGCGCACACAGTAGCCGTTATAAAATTTACGTAGGAAATATTTTGGAATTATAAAAATAAAAAAATTAAATCAGCTTCACTCCGTTCCCCATTTTCTGCAGAATTCTGGAGGCATTGCGTGTTAAGTGGCAGAACACGTTTTCTTGTTGTACTTTTCAAAGTGTTAGTGCATACATTTAATGTAAACATAAATATACCGCTTTTTGGTCTTTCAAATTGATAGTGTAGTCTATATTATAACCAACTAGTGGCATTTTAAACGTTTTATGAAATAATTACAAAAGAAATTGTTTGTTATCATTGTTTCTATAATAAAATAGTAGTGAGTTAACGAGAATCTATAAGGAAAACAAAATATCGCTGGTTTTTAACAAGAAAATGCCAAAGTTATTCATTCTAGCTTTTAATGTATCGTTCTTTCTCAAGGGAAAAGTGTAAAGGTATAAAGTTTTTTTCGCTTTATCAAAGAGACCGTTTTAACTTCTATGAAAGTTTTTGAGAAGAAAAGCATTTTTATGTCATACATATGTCTATTTTGGTATAAGTACTTGTATAAAAGCGTCTTAAGCGATATAGTCCGTGATGTGCATGAAAGTCGTGTTTATGTCATGATAATTTAAATATTTTGGTATATTAAGTATTTATAATTATAACATATTTAAATCTGTCGTAGCGGGCATAAGTGTGTGATTGTAACGCGATGGTTGTGGGTTCGATTCTCACTAATGAATGAATTATTGCTTAATAATATCTTACTAAGGCATAATGCCACGAAAATAGGAAAATTCGGCAGAAAGTGTGCAAGGGAGTGTTTAAACACATGGTTCCATTATATAGTGTCCAAGAATGTACATATAAGTAAACATATATGTATATAGGTATTAAAGTAACTGCATTTTCATAGTTACTATGTAATCACTGATCACAATAACACGTGTCTACTAAATAAAAATAAAAAAAGCAATCTCGAACGACTTTCATTTATCTATAATGAATTTAAATGTTCCAAACTACCGTAGAAAATAAAGTTATTCCCCATTTCTCCAGAAGGTTTTATAAAAGTGAAGGCAAAATTGTGTTACTGTTTTAGCAAGGGTCCCTTACTACCTGCCTGCCTTTTCTGGCAGATCTGAATCGACATCTACAGGGTTTCTTACAAACACTTTAATTAGATTGTGATGAAATAGGAGTTTTTATAACTAAAAAAACGAATGACTACAAAACTCTGAAAGACGATGCCTTCCTTTCTTAGTTAGATTAAGTTTTTTGTATTATTTACTTCGTAGTTCTAGATTAACGTAGAACTTTTATTAATTATTCAATATGAAATGTATACTTTAGTAATTAAAAAAATATCTACACATATTATTACCTGTTAGTTAATCTTTTTAGTATTTCGGAAGCAAATTTAAAATGTGTAATTTCAATATGTAATATTATTTTTTAAGATTATATAAATATGTTAATTTCACACATGTGACTTCAGGTCTACATCTGAAATTTCACATCCACACATACTCGTATGATTTCACGTCCACAACACCCAGTGCGCTCGTCGTCACCCGCGAGTCATACAACTCTCGTCTAACTAATTCCACAAATTTTTGATGCATTGCATGAGTGGCGGAACTAAAGGCCGTGCTTTGCTTTGTTACCAAAACGAAGCTCATTCCCCCGACTGGGAATCGAACCCACAACCGTTGAGTTCACAGTTGACGCATGTGCCCATGCGACATTACGTATCTAATTTGATAAAAAAATTACTGTAATAATTTTGAAAATATCCTTTAATTTTTTTACGTTATCCTTTGAATAGACATCGTGTTGAACAGTTTCGTTATTTTGTGTGATAGTAAAACAAACATACATGAAAATTTGTGACCACAAATTTTCACATTTTTGGAGTATGTTTGGTAATTTAGGTATTGTAGGAGGGCTGAATGGCCTGCTTTTGTTATGCCCCGGTGTTCGCTTTCTTTTTTTTTCTCTTATTTAAGTTTTTTGTGCTATATAGCATACTCGTATTGTATATGTAGGTAGATTTATTTCGCTTATATCAGATTTTGTTCTCCGTTTCCTCTCATATAGAATTTTTAAGATTTACTTAAAATATAAAAGCTACCATAATATTAATATATAATCTACCTATAAAAATATGTAAATTATTTGTTACATATTTTTATTTCTATAACTATGAAAATATTTAAAAATGAAAATATGGTCAAGTACACACCAAATTATAAAACAAATAATTTTTTTTAAAAAAAAACCGACTTCAAACAATGTACTAAAAAGAAAAAAATGTTTTTTTATAAAGTAAACCTTACATTGATTTCTTATACAAAAATAATTAAAAAAAGATTTTAAAATTTCGAAGTCGATGTCAAGCTAAGCTGGTTGTAGCAACCAACCCTACTACAATATCGAATTACTAAGCCTGTTTGTTTTACTAAAGAATCATCGGAATCGCTTGGCGTGACATTTACTTTTTTTTCCATAAAAAAAATAGATATTCGTCCATTTGACACGGACATACCTAATGCAAATTTAAGACTTACGTGATTTTCTCATAGATACCATTGTCAAAAATGAAAAATAAAGTGGGACCACACGGGAAGTAAAAACATAAAAACAAATAAAAACAAATAAAAAAAATAATAATAATGTTTTTATTTGCTTTCAAATAAAAACATCAAAATCTGTTCACCCAGTCAAAAGTTCTGAGGTAACAAACAAAAAAAAAACAGCCGAATTGATAACCTCCATTTCTTATAGAAATCATTTAAAAATAACAACAATAACAACAAACATACAATTAAATAAAATACAACAAGTTTTCAAAACAAACAAACATCATATTTTATTTTAAAAAAGAAGAAAAACAATAATTTAATCAGGCGAGACATTAACACAAACGGACTGGCAAGGTATTTTCCATTGTATTATTTGAATAATTCATGCACACAATCTATAAACCAGACAACAGAGAGCATTTTACAGAACAAACAAATTTTATTGATCTCACCGGCGTTGTTTGTGCCTCCACAATAAAATATTTACATTTACTTCGCAACACCTGGCCTAGCTAGACGCCGCCCACCACAAACATTAGAATAATGAAACGCTTGCCGCTTCCTAACCCTTTCATACCGAATAAAGTACATTATAACAAAACGAAATACAGAAACGTTAATTTTACGCTTTCCCAGCCAAAAGATAAAAGAAACTCAAACAAACTAACCTTGGGTTAAATTTTAAGTGTAACGGAAACGTTGGTTAATTACGATAAACCTTCTAATTAAAGACTACGCAGTGAACTCTGATAAAATATAAAATTGTTGTATTTTCTATTTAAAATTATTTTTCCTTAATGAACGCTTTAATTATTTTTCATTCTTATATTTGTTTAATTTCGGGATCTTATGTTATATTATTTGTATGTATGGTAAACATAGCGTTTTACGATAATTAAATATACATGTGACATCAGCTTCGCTATATACTTATTTAGATCAAATACTTTTAGCCTCATATCTTTTAGACATGAGAAAGCATATATAACATTTAGATTGAAGATTTTAATTGATTATTTCTATTTAAATCACAAGTTTGATTTAAACTTACAAATGCTATAACTACGAAGCGATAAATTCAGATTTTAAAAAACACCTATTACAAAGAAAAAGAATAATAGATAGTATAAGGATCTTGTCAAAATTGAACCTGCTCTTCACTATGTATAAGCATGTATAGAAATTTCAATTTTTTAATCACATGGTAGACCTGGTGTCAAGACACTGCTATTTGCTTCTCACCTAATTTTAAGATATTACGTGTGAAATTGTGAAGCTTAACGTATACACGAGTGTTAAATTTTTTTTAATTTTTAACTGTAAGGTGTGTTCTAAAGGCATTGCATATTAGATTAAAATTAAATTAAAATCAGCTACACGATGTATCCCGCACACAGCGGGGTAGGCAGAGGGAACATAGTGATAAGACATTCGGTTCCCCACCTGCCGCCGAATTTTTCGAAGCATTTCTTGTTACGTGCGGAATCCAATACCAGACTTTTGCCTCGCCTCGCTTTTGCCAGAGCGAAAAAATTAAAATATTAAGATATACTAATTTATTTACTTGAGTTGGGATCGAACCCACAAACGTCGCGTTTCATTCGCATGTGTTACCCACTGCTTATTAAGTGGCGGAAATTAACTCCCCGCTTTGCCTCGTTCCCAGAGCGAGTAAATGAAGATATTAAATATTTCATTACCTAGAGTCTGAATCGAACCCGAAACCTGTCGTATTTGCAGTCGCACGCTTGCGCCACACGCCACGACTGGCCAGGCCTTTTATTTCAAACATTTAAGCTTACAAAGTAGTTTACTATTATACTTACCTTAGTTATAGTGCTAAAATAAATATAATATATGGCATAAATGAAAATATTTATATTTAACTTATAAGTTGGCTTCAGTGAGAGGAGCTTAGTATATAGCCATCCGTATTTTCAGCTACCTTCAAATATATTCAACGGAATGGAAAATCGCTCGCCTGGATATACCCTGCTAACGATTGATATGTTTTGCCATCGATAGCTAAACGCTTCAATAATTTTAAGCCTTTATATTGAACATTATCACAGATATTTCAATGAAGGTAAAAAAATATTCTGATGTAAACAAATTTAACATGAAGACAAAAGTCTCCTTTTCTAAATATAATAACGATAAATTCATTATGCTAAAAGTAACATAATCTGGGCACAAATACATAAATATACTTGACTTATTGACTGTATTCTTGATATTATTAATGTTAGGTTTTTTTTTGATAAGCAGAAGGAACTTAGTGTTAAGATATTTCATTCCTCTTTTTCCGCAAAATTCTAAAGGCATTACGTGTTAGGTGGTGGAACTCCATGCCGGGTTTCGCTTCGACGCCAGAGCGAAGAAACGAGAATATTAAAAAAATAATTTCCTCGAGTGGTAATCGAACCCACAACTTATCATGATTACAGTTAAATAAGATATTATGCTTTATGAGAAATATAAATTTGTAATTAACCCTTAAAAACAGTAGGGGTATAAAAAAGCCCAAATAGATTTGGTTTTTAGTCGCTACACTCTTTATTTTTTGTCACAGCGCTTTGCACTTTTGTGTTTCCTCCTGAATTGTGTGTAGTCCTTGAACGCGCGAGAGAAAGCTCGCCTCCCGGGTGTATCGACACCCATAATAGTCATAGTGCCCTATTGATTAACAACGTAAGTCGTAAGTGTTGACCTTTCTTATGATTTTTATTGAATTGCATCGAAAACCGAGACTTAGCACGCATAATGGGAATTGTTTTTTGGATTTTGAGTCCGCGATAGTATTAGTATCTACAAAAATTTAAAATTAAAACTGTACTAGCATATGCCGACGAAGACAATTTATTAGAAAAAGATATTCATAAAGATGATGAGATGATCACATCTCTACGATAACACTTTAAAAGTACAAAAGAAATATTTGAAAATGACTGAGAAAGTAAAAGTTTCCTAAGAGTTTAAAGTGTTTTTTGTCACACTTGCGAGGAAAAATTTCTATACATTTGTCATGAAAAGAGAAAAAAATAGGGTGCCCTCGTGTATAGTGAGCTGGTTAAATCATATTTCCAAATTTTTTTTTCCGAGTTTTATACAAAAATATATACAACTAGCAACATATAGTTATTAACATAGATACAAACTACCTGGTAAAAGTAAATTGTTAACAATTTCTTACAATTAATTAATAATTTCATTACTTTTAAAAATAATTCATTATAGCTTTTAAGGGTTCATTAATAATACATACTTCTATGACATTGTTATAAAATAAAATTTTATTTTACATTGTGCTGTAACAACACGTATATATCGCATACATATATTCTCTAGTTTCACGCTGTACCCCACACACAGTAGGGTAGGCAAAGGCAAGGGTGTTAAGACACTCCATTCCCCACTTTCTGCCGAATTCTGAAGGCATTGCGTGTTGAGTGTCAGAACTCAA
>DWAO01007602.1:0-10072 GCA_018230605.1 Heliconius congener
CGAACCCACAACCGGTCGGTTTTACAGTCACACTTTGTGCCCCTGCGCCACGACTTGAGCGGGATATGAAAATAAATAATTAAAAGAACATTGCACTAATAAGATAAATTTCCGAATGCTTAATTATTTTTAACAATTACTAACTTTTGCAGCTGCACGTCAATATTTTCACGTTTCATAAAATTAGCTATGTCCTTCATATGTTCCTGGAAGGACGCTAAATCTTTGTTCACATTGGCTCGTATGCTTATTATTCTCACCGAAAAGTATGCAGTTATCATGGCACCTAAAAATATCACACTTGTTTTTTCGATATTCATTGATTAATTTTATTTATATATAGAAAATGTTTGTACACTAACGCGTAACGTGTGTGACTGAAAACGCGAAATGTTGTGTGTTCGATGTCGACCTTCCTTTCGTTCGTTATCTTAATACTAGGTTCCCTCTGCTTGAAGCGGCGTGAAACTTAAAAAAAAAGTAGGTAAAATAAGAAACACAAGAATTTATTACTAAGTTCTTTTCACTAACCTAAAAAACATGAAAGAATTTAAATTCAAATGACTAACCAATAAGCATGCCGGCGGTGAGCACCTGCATAATATTCAAATTAGTGGGTTTAAAACTGCCGAAGCCAGTCGTAGTGGTTTCGTAAACCACCCAGAAATAGCAGGCCACGTGTAAGTTCCATGGAGACTCGGTTATATTGAAACGAACTAAATATAATTAAAATCTCAATTTATTTATGCTATTTCTATTATTTTTAAATTATAACTATTGAATTTGTCGTAATAACTGTCGTATGTCGCACACATCACCATAGTGTGTGACTAGTGAACGCGACGGTCGCTGATTCGATTCCCACTCGAGTAATGTATTATTATCATTTCTTCGCTCAGCTAACAAGACAAAGCCAGTCAACGGTAAAATGTTACTCAATGCATAATATCTCTAAAATTGAACGATGCGTAGAAAATTTTGTGACTTTACACTAGGTCCCCTCGGCCTACCCTACCATACGCAAGATATATTCTACTACTATTCTATTACACAAGTTAATACAGTAACGAAGGTTGTAGTTTTGATACTCCCGTCAACAAATAACTAATTAATAATTAAATCAATTTGTAAAAATATACGTGTATATAAAAAGGGAATAAAATAAAAAAAAATCGCTTTCTACCTAATTTATCAGATGTGAACCCAAGACTACGTCTAATTTCACATAAGTAAGTAATGCCGTGAAAACAAATAACAATAAATCCTAATTAACTACCAAATCAAGACATTCGAAATACGAATATTTTTTAAATAAATAAAAAAAAAGTACCCACAACTAGTTTGAAACAGATCTATCCAGGAGCCGCCCTCATCTTTTAAAGGCACTATATAATAAGTGTAGTCTACTACCGAATAGTACAATTCCACGGAGTAGAACACCACGAAACAAGTCAAGACGTTCAACAGTGCTAAGAATATTGGTGTCGCTTTCATTCTAAAAAAATACAATATATGAAAAATACTTTTTTATAACAAGATTATAAGCAGATATATTTTAGCAAGGTAGAGGGGGCTAGTGTTAATATAAAATACACTCATTTCTCCAACATTGCGCGTTGTCTATCAGTATGGGAAAAGAATAATAATTTAGATAATATAATCGTTCCCCCGAATGGGAATCGAACCCACAACCGTCGTGTTTACAATCAAACGCTAACGCAATTGTGTCGCATTTCAAATATTAAAAAACATCATATCCATGGCTAAACACGTAATATTCCTCAACTGATAAAAAGCGGAGAATTGAGTCATTCAGTCAGCAATCACTAACTCATTTCGCTTATCCTAAAAATAAATATATCTATATATACAATTTATACAAAGAAAGAAATAACTACACCAGCAACAAGTCCCTCCGCATGTGTCCACTCAGACTCGCGAGGGCACTCGGTATTCTATACAGCTGTATCAATCTGTTCAACATAAGAAACTGTCTCATAGACGATTCCCTGTATTGTCCAACTGTAAGGTATAAGAAGACTTATAGAGAAACTATAAGTAAATTAAATGTACAATTGTACAATTATCACTATATTATGTAAAATTAATGTATAAGAAATACACAACTTCACGCCGTATACCGCACATGTCAGGGTAGGCTGAGTCAGAGGAACCTAGTGACTCTCCGTTCACTTAAAGACGCTTCGGTTCCCTCTTTTCACCAAATTGTAAAGGCATTGCTTCCTGAGTGGCGGAATGCTACGCGTTATCTTGTTACCACAGCGATGAAATGATAATTTCATTAAAATAATAAAAACATAATTAATAAAAACTTAACACTCCGTTTTCGTTAAACATAGTACGGCATTGAGATCGATTACCGTACAGTGAAAATAAAAATAGAACAATAATAGAAATTGTAATCCACTAAAAGCCGTCGTCACAAAGTGGTACAGTGTTTGACTTACACTCAATATATCTAATATTTACATCAAATTTATTTCTTTTAAAAAGAAAAATAAATAAATAATAATAACAATATATATATTTTTTAATTAGTAAAGTAAAGAATGGAGTAACTTAATAATAGGTTCCTCTACGATGAATGCGTGAAACTAAATTTAAAAAAATATATATTTTACCTAATGATTCCTTCCAAGAAGTTTCCAGTCGTTCGAAAGGAAAACACGCGAAGAGATCGATTAAGAAGGCGCCCTTTATATAATGAGCCGCACTGCTCGCCGGGTGGTATATGTATATCCCTTTATCATTGTAGTAACCCACTAGCATTCTTTGTAATCTGTTTAAAATATATAAATATAATAGCCACACAACACACAATGCCTCAATAACAGGATGTCTTAACACAGGTTCCCTCTGCGTGCTCTACTATGTTCAGAAAACAGCGTGAAGCTAAAGAATCAAATATGTTTAAATAATGATAAAGTAGAATAAATAACTTCACATATCCTGCTTCATACCGAGATGAACTATATAGACCCGCATACGTTTGTCGAAACGAAAACCGGAGAAAACAAAAATATTTATAACATAAACATACCCCGGAACAGTGATCTTACCATAACACCATTGTTAGGAATAAAAATGCGAATCGCTATAATGGTGTTGCTATTAAATATATTATTGTAATTCTACAAGTCTTACTTCTAATATTACAGAACTGAAATATCGATCATATGATACTTCTGCTTCTGTGCATCACATAGAACACTAAATGTAGAGCAGTATAAATGTATGAACGCCTTGTTTGTAATGACTAGTGACCTAACCTAGTGCACTACAAGTAGTTCGTGTAACCGCATTAAGCCTACATTGTTAAATGCAAGGAGTGCACATTTAATGAAAATAAAATAAGTAAGCACAGTATGGATGACGTGTCGTAACCGCCCTAAGGTTAGCCTTTCTGAACTTTTGTGCATTGTTCACTCGAAAAGAAAATATACAAAAGTAAGCAAATTCCTAAAATTTAATCTGCGCGAACATATTTCTCCGTAACTTTGGAGCGGCCAAGACTCGTCGACCGTACTGTAAGTGTCTCAATATAAAGAAGAAACTAACAGACCAAGCGCCCATCAAGAGGCCCACGTGGCGCAGTGGCACAAGCGCATGAGTGTATAGTGCGGGCGGTTGTGGGCTCGATTTCCATTTGGGGGAATAAAATATTGAATAACAAGAATAATGCTTCACAGAGTGAACCTATAAAAAAATACTTACATATCAAAATAAGCAGTGAAATCCAGCAATAATCCCAATATTCGCAAAATCGGAAACTGTCTGACGATGTACGTGTAGCTCGGGAACAACGTGGCCGAGAGCAGAGCGCACACGGCTCGGCCCCACTCCCACTTTAATATATACCGACAGTCCGGTCGGATCGTGAAACGGGGGAATATGTATCTAAACAAATAGATATTTTATGGAAAAAGATTTTAATATTATTTTAAATGACAATATTTTTAAATTGTTATATGCATAGCTATATGTATAGTGGCGGTTATTATAAAGCTTATGAGTTTGTTTGCTTTAACGCACTTAATGCAATCTGGTTTTCACTGGAAACATATTTTATGTTAGGTAGTCTTTTAATAGGACAAGGCTATATTGCATGGTATTTAATCGTGTCGCTGTAACTCACTGCAACTGGGGTCAGAGTTAAAGCCCTAGCTAGGTTGGCATAAAGATTTTAATATGTTATTCGGAATATTCGGAACGGATTGTCTTACACTAGGTTCCCTCAGCCTACCCTCCTTTGTGCGGGATAAAACGTGATACTAATTAAATTTCAGTTTTCTGATACTTTACAGATAGTGTTTACTATCTGTATTGATTTTTCGAGCTATTTCAACGATATTGTTGTATAATAACAATAATCTAGAAACTGACAACACTGACCAAACTGTCAGCTTCACGCTGTATTCTGCACACCGCAGGGTAGGCAGAGGCAACCTAGCGTTAAGACACTCCGTTCCCCATTTTCTGCCGAATTCTGGAGGCATTGCGTGTTGAGTGGCAGAACTCAACGCCGCGCTTTGCCTCTACACCAGAGCGAATAATAACTACCCATATTAATAAAAATAATTATTATGTACAATTAAACATATTTAGTGTCTTACCTCAAAACAGAAAACACACCAAGTCTATGAAATGGTTGCAGAAACGCATTATCCTTTTCAAACTTCCTCGGTAATCTAAATTTATCTCTGTTGGGAGTTGGCTCTGGGGGGATGTACGTGAGGAAAGGCTCTCGAGGATTCTGGAGTGTGCTGTATTGCTATGTACGTTATAATTATATATTAATGTCTATTTAAATGTATTATGGTGGGTCATATTCACACTAATATCCATTGATTCGATAATATAATATAATTAACACTGATATAATTAATTAAATATAATTTAAGTTTAATCTAAAATAAAAAAACATCCCGATGTAAAGATTTAATAAAGTATTTAATAAAGGATTTAGTAAAGTGCAAATAAGAAGGCCTAAAATAATAAGAAAAAGACATTAAACTTACTAATAAACATATATACTTCATAATAAGACTTTACCTACATGCTACACTTACTAATGTAAAACTGACTCTTATACAACAGAATTACACGAAAATAAAACTCACAGGTTGTTCCTTACAGTACTCTATGGCGTCTCTTATTTGCGGAATATCGATCGCATTCAATAAATATTTGCGTGATATAGAGAACACCTCGACGTGAGTCACTGTGCGCACTGTATAGAAAGCTGGTATACCTATGGCACATAAGTATAAAGATTTTTTGTAGATTCACGCTATATTTTGCACATAGCAAGATAGACATAAGGAACCTGGGAACCTAGTGTGATACCTTTCTATTAAGACACTTCCGTTCCCCACTTTCCGCTGAATTCTTTACATGCACTTGTCTATACTGAATACTAACGATGAAAAGGGTACTTTAAAACATTTCTTGGCTATTCTAGAGATTTTTAAATGAAACGCTTTATATAGCAATAATATTATTAAAGAGCCGTCGTGGCGAAGTGGCACAGTGTGTGATTACAACGGGACGGTTGAAGGAAATTAAAATATAAATATTTAATTCTCCCGAGTGGGAATTGAACTTGTGAGTTCATTCACTTCACACACACATTCACCGTCTTATTAACAGTCGTATGCTTGTGCTCAATATAAACTTGGACAGTAATAACCAAAGCCAAGAAATTAAATTTGGTTCCTATGTCTTCAAATCTTAATTTCAAATAAAAATAATTTAAAAGTTATGATTGCAAAATTAATCGACCTATATAAATATTACTGTTCTCCGATATTTCTATTATAATGTTTTATAATTACTTTATTTCATCCCAAAAAAAAAATTAAAAATATATATTTCTTGTTTTATAAATAATCAAATAGGTACGTCAACGTTAACCAAATAGCAAAATCATGTATGTTTTATAATTTGAAGTTATAATTTCTTTGCATTTAAAATTATTTATGCGTAACATCGACTATCTCATAATGTCACACAATCGACATAATATAATAACAATTACTTACGCAACAGACACTCTATAACTCCAAAGTGATTTCTAACATGTAGCTCGCTGACTACATTTTTAGTATCAGGACTGATGATCTGTAAAACATGCATTATCCAAAAATGCATTATCCTCATTATGAAATATAAATGAAATAACTAACAGTACCTCTGTGCCCTCGCGCATTTCATACATTTGTACGAATCTTAGTGACAAGAGACTTCGTTCACCACTTTCCGCTAAGACAAATTGCATATTGGCAATAAAATGTCACCCTTCATGTAACTATAAACGTCTATAATATTTTTTATGTATAAAACTTCCAAGCAGTGCCTTTTTTACCAAAAGACCAATATATCATATACAATATTATTACATGTACAAAGCTAAAAATCTTTTTTAAACGGTTCTAACCCGTACACAATGAACAGAACCGTAACAAAATACTGACCTCGCATATTCCCCTCTTAATGACATACATCTCGTTGCTCATGTCACCCGTGTTCAGTAGTATCTCGTTAGGTGACGAACAGAACAGCTTCGCTTTTGAGGATATGGTTTTCAAGTCTTCTTTATGTAGTAACTGTAATTTATAAATATGTTTTGTAGCTTGGAAGACGTTTAAAATAAACAAGAAAATTATAATAAAATAATAATATAAAGGACACTATAGGATTTAAAGGTAAAATTGGAATAATAAAAAATATCAGAGTCACTAACATAATAATCACATCCGGTGAATACAAAAATACAGTAAATTTAATGAGTAGGTACAGTGAGTTCAGTATTTTTAGGGTTACGCTGTACCCTAGCGGTGCAGCCAAAAAGAACTCCTCTTTCGCCTCGTCAAATGACATTAACCCACATATATGCCCTCCGGAGGGTACCGGGTGCTTTTTACTTGCCCTTCCTCCAGTAGGTATCATTGATATTTTGTTTTCGTAAAAATAGTAAATTATGTGATTACTTAACGTACTTTCATAAACGGAATACTGAGTATGTATTTGCTCCTTTGCCTGGTAACAATGTCCTGGTACACGTGAGATGGTAGATCATAAAATATCGAAGTTTCCGTGTTCGTGATGGAATATGCCTATATCAAAAAATATTCTATAACATAATTATGAAAATAAAGATAAAGAACTCATAACACTTAGATAAAGAATCATAAGTAATAGAAAAAGTTAGTAGCCCTACTAACTTTATCAGTAAACCAGCGTAGTTGCAAATGTTCTATAAAACGCTGTCGCAGGACCAAATCCATGTTGTTTCTGATGAGAAAACCCGTCACATTCTCTATACACGCGTCAAAGTCCTCTCTGTTGTGGCGAAATAAAATCATTTAAATAGATTTTACTTTAAATATTATACTAATTATCACAATAACATGGCGAAAAGAAAATCAAAAATTTTATCCTATTGAGACGTAAACTTTCTTATCTCTAGTTTAAAACAAGGTGGGATGCCATGTGAGTAGGAAAGTTACGAGAAAATTTTTAGAATAATCTACCATAACTCTCTAGTAATTAAAATTAAATTAAAAATTAAATTAGCTTCACGCTTTATCCTGCACACAGCAGGGAGGCAGAGGGAACCTAGTGTTAAGAGACTCCGTTATCCACTTTCTGATGAATTTTGGAGTGGCAGAACTCACCGCCGCACTTTGCCTCGACACCAGAGAGAAGAAATGGAAATATAAATTTAAGTAAATATTTCATCCCATCGAGTGGGAATCGAACCCACAACCAGTTGGTTTTACAGTCACACTTTGTCCCACTGCGCCACGACTGGCCTCACTCTACCTCTCTACTTATCCCTAATCATAAAACTTAATAAAAGAAAATAATGGACGATGTAGTGATTAATCACTATATTCTTTGTATCTATAGTTGCCACTACACTAGTGTAGAAGGTAGTTAGTGCCTTAGCGCTGTGGTCACCATGATGGTAGCCGAATAGACGGCCTCTATAAAAATGTATAGCACGATACAAATCTCCATCACGAACATAGTGTAGATAACGTTATTCCAATTTTCTATACCCCACGTCTCCAAGTGGGCTGAAAGGTTTTATCAATATATAGATAAATATATGCAACAATTAAGTTAATAATAAAATGGTAAGTGGTACCGCCACTCGACGCGTAATACAATTCGCCACACACGCCACTGGACAATTGGGTGGTGCATAGAGAGTGGGGCATTACAATCTCTATGTGGGATAAATCATGTACCTGCTTTCTTTATATTTAGCAGATACATTTATGGTTAAACATGAGCGTTTCATGGAGCTTTCGATCCTTATCCGCCTAATATACAATATTAAACAAAAAAAAATCTACGCGTCATGTATTATCCCGCAAACAGCAGGGTAGGCACAGGGAACCTAGTATTAAGACACTCAGTTCTCCTGAATTCTGGAGACATCGCATGTTGAGTGGTGGAACTCAACGCTGAGCTTTTGCCTCAACGCCAGAAAAAAGAAATGAGTGGGGATCGAATACACAACATTGGCGTCGATTTAATCTAAATAAATAGTTATTTTATTACTAGTTGTAGAAATAGGACTCTATTAAAAAAAACATAGTGATACTAACAGGTGAATGTAATCATAGATATAGCCCAATAGAGTCCAAACGTGATTGTATTTTCTACAGAGGTATTGTCCAGAGGTTTTTGCTCCCAGTACGGAGACTGGGTAAAATTGGAGACTGAACAATAGCCAAAGCTACAAGAATTAAATTATTAAACATTTAAAGAAAAAAAAATCAGCTTCACGCTGCATCCCACAAACAGTAGGGTAGGTAAAGAGAACCTAGTGTTAATACACTTCGTTCCCCACTTTTAGCCGAGTTCTGGAGACATTGCGTATTGGGTGGCGGAACTCAACGCCGCGCTTTGCTTCGACACCAAAGCGAAGAAATGAATATATAAATGTAAATAAATATTTCATTTCCTCGAGTTTTGATCTAACCCACAACCAATCGGTTTTACAGAAACATTTAAAGGTATTTAACTAGTTGTCAAAATGATTGAGGGTCTTATTTAAGGAATAAAATTATAAGTAAAACTTCATAAAAACATCCTAATTATGTCACAAAAATGCTTGGTCTTTCTAGAAAACCAAAAGAAATAAAATAATGGAAATATAATAATTTCATTTAAGCACATATGAGGCTGTCGTAGCGCAGGGGTCAAGGAGAATGACTGTAACGCGACGTTTCTTAGTTCGATCCCCATTCGGGAGAATAAATTATTATTCATTAATATTTTCATTTCTTCTCTCTGACAATAAGACCGGAGTTGAGTCTTAACACTAGGTTCCCTCTGCCTACCCTAAATACGGGACTTGCAGTTAGACGATCATCTCGCTAGATTTATTTTATTATTTACACAAACAACATGAATAACAATACAAACTTATTATTATAATTTATTATTATTAAGTATGCACAATAATATTAGTTTAGTTCCGCATATTGTTCTTCAAATGATTGCTTAATAGTTGAGTAGTATATATATTTACAAAATATACGATAAATACATTACATTATAAAACTGTATTTATAGCATTTAAATATAATTAAAATGATTAAGATATAATAAGTAGGCGCGGTCACATTGATGGCCGTATGCAAACAAATGGTAAAATAATGATGTAATAATGAATGTTATTTAAAAAAATAATCGTATAATTATAATATTCAGTAGTCGTGTCGGCTGCTAAAAGTTAAGCTTTCTGAACTTGAAAAATATACAAAAGTAAGAAAAATTTCAAAAACTACTCGGGCCCTGGCTCGTCGACTTTACTGTAACACAGAAATACTATACGTACTGAAAACACATGAATCCTTGTTGCAACGCCGCCAACAGATAGCAAGCGAGCAGCATAAGGAGCGAATACGACAAAAATCTCAATACATTGCCGTGATACACACACTCCTCTTCCATTGATTTGAGTACTCTGAAAACCTGGCGAAGTGATGGATAAATTGTCATCAATAATATATATATATATATATATATATAT
>DWAO01007603.1:0-10072 GCA_018230605.1 Heliconius congener
ACTCAACGCCGCGCTTTGCCTCGACACCAGAGCGAAGAAATGAAAATATAAATTAGAGTAAATATTTCATCTCCCTGGTAGAATATAATAGACTTGGAGGCGCGATGTACAATATAGGTTTTTGCTTAATTTATATTCACAACTTGTAATAGGAAACGTTAAAACGTCATATGTCTCGCGTGATTTGGCATGAACCGCCAGTGACGTTGGCTTATGTGTGAAGATCAACTCATTTTTACAAGACCTTGTTTACAGAATTATTTTAAGTCCATGTCAATATTCGTATTAACAAAACCTAAGGTTTCATATTGAAAGACATAAATAAAAAGGCCGTGGTTTCTCATTGGTATAAGGGTATGAGTGTAACGCGACGGTTGCGGGTTCGATCTCCGCTTGAGGAAAGGAAATATTTATTTGAATGGATATTTTAATTTCTTCGCTCTGCTGTTGAGGCAAAGCGCGGCATTAAGTTCCGCCAAACAACAGGCCATGCCTTCGGAATTTGGCCGAAAGTGGGGAATGATGTGTCTTAACACAAGACTACCTCTGCCTACCCTGCTGTGTGCGGGATACAGAATAAAGTTGATTTATCGACTTATTTATTTAAATAAGTACAAGTTAACATTCCGGTTAGATATGTATGTATTACTACAAACTATTATAATGAACAATAATTGTATAAAATGAATAAGACTAAAATAATAATTTATATCGTAGTCGCCAATGTAGTGTACATATACATATAGTTTATGTTCGCGTATGACCATTGCAACTATGTAGGTGTTAATTTTATTAGTCGTTGCTTTCCGTCAAGGTTGTCGACGTGTGTCATAGCAAACTTAAACAATACACAACACAGCAAATCAATTATATTTATTCTCATAAGAATATAAAAAAATTAAAATGGAAGAACTTCACATTATCCATTAAACATTTATTTTTGTAATAAATAAACACATTGTATCATGTTCTTGACAGAGTAAAAAACCACTGCGCTGCGTCACGACTGGTGATCATCAGTCGTGACGCGGCGTAGTGGTATGAGCGTGTGACTGGAAATGCGACAGGTTGTGGGTTCGATCGACCGATCTCGAGAAAATTAAATATTTAATGCTTTTATATTTCTTCGCTCTAGTGTCAAGGTAAAGCGTGGCGTTCAGTTCCGCCGCTCAACACATTCGTCGGAAAACGGGGAAAAGTCCAAATTTTCAATTTCAGGCAACCAAATTTCTTTGTGTTCATTGTATTCTTTTGTAAGGTTGTCAATTGAGGTAATGTCCTTCAAAGTGAAGAAAGGCCAATTCAAAATATATTTTTATCTATTTTATAAATGTCAAATGAATATCCTTTTCTTCCGATATGTGATAAAAAAAACATATTAAACCGACAAGGTTATTTTAAATTAAAAATACTATTTTACACTTTACTTCATGTAAGTATATCCTTCCTCTTATTGCTTCTAAAGGTAACAAAAGAAAATTACAAGTTTTAAGTTTATAGTGATCTTTTAGTTTAGGTACAATATGAATATAGTAACCAAAAATCTTATGTTTTTCTTATTTAATATGTAGAATTGAAAAAATTCTACATATTAAATAATTCTACATATTTTGTTCATTTACATGATTAAAATTAATTATTAAACGAGCATTTTTAAAATTTATTTGATTTACATAAATTATTGAAATTTGCTAATATTGTGTTTATCTTCTTTACTTGTGCTTGATCATCGTCATATTATGTAGATAGCATTTATAATGATAAGAAGTATTAACACATATTTAAACTACTAATAACTATTTACAATTTCGAAAAAAATATGCTTTTTTTATAATTAGAAATTGTAAATAGTCTTAAAACGTAAAAAAATAATGTGAAATTATATAATGTTTTCCAAACATGTTTTAAAAGACAAGTAAAGAAATATAAATTCCATAATATATTCTTTTTAAGTGTGGTGGAAAATAACAAATATACAGAAAATAGGTAAAAATAGCTAAAATGTCACAACAAAACGAACCTTATCGATTTGGACCGAGTTATCGATTAAGGTTGAATTTTTAATGCTCTATTTTAGACGTAAATAGTGCCTTTCAAATAAACATTAGCTACGAATTGTAGGTATGTGTGCATGCATAAAATGCAGTTATATGGCATTAATATATAAAACGGTTTTTATATATTATTCATTCGGGTTATATTCTGTAGAACTTATAAAACTATAAATAAACTTGTATCTAGTTTTACTATATCCGTAACAGGTTCACCAGATGCTGTCTAAATATATATAACCAGTAATAACTTAGTACAACGACTTATAAAAAACTAAATTAATTTACCTTTTTTTTGCTGAGTTTTTTAATAAATTAAGGTGTCACTGTAATATTTATAAAATTTTATAAAATTTATAAAATTATTAATATTTTATTGATAAATTAAAAAATTACTTAAATTTAACTGACGACGTTTGTTAGAAATATCGTAAGCTGTAGAAACCAAAGAGGCTAGTATTATAATGTTTAAAAATTACCTTTTAAGGTAACAAATGCATACTGCACTTTTCAGTGTCATTAGCGAGTGACAAGTGAGCAATTTGTACCGAAATAGAGAGACACGCCCTATTTATGCGACACCGTGCAATAAGACTAACGAGAGGTTTTCAACGCTAATGATTACGAAAATAGAGTCTGGACTTCCGCAGTATATCGAAGAATTTATAATTAATTAATTAATTCAGTGTCACACTGTATCCCACACGCAGAAGGGTAGTCAGAGGGAACCCAGAGTAAAGACACTCCGTTCCCCACTTTTGCCCGAATTTCTCAAAGCATTACGTGTTAAGTGGCTGAACTCTACGTTTGCTTTGGTGCCAGGGCGGAGAAATGAAAATATTAACAAATAATATTATATCTATTTTGACAACATCTTTCTTCATCATTCATTCAATTATAAAATTAATTAAATATAAGTTAAAAAGGAAAAATACAGAAAGCGCATAACATTCCGATATGAATGTTGACATTCGGATAACGTTACCGACGTGCAAACATCTGAACAAATTAAACCTTCATTGTTCTCTCCTCACTTATTGTCTATTTTCAAGATAATTATTATTTTATTATTATAAAAGTCCATAGAAACATTTCGTCAAGGACAATTTTATAATGTCAATTTCATAGATCCACAATCTGTATTTATTAGAAATACTTTATTCTTTTCATAGCACAAATATTAAATTTATCTTTAATTTTTCACGTACTTGTATATAGACAATTCTCTAAGGAAAATCTACAAATAACAAGTTCACACCTATGACGTTACGGCCTCATTGATATCGCTTACAACTTACACTAAGAGCACGTCCGCGACTCTACATGCAACGAGACAAAATAAATGACACAAATTTCCTAAGATTTCCAATCTAACGATCGATGGTTGCGTAAATCGATTGTAGTAAGAAATCAGCATGACCGTGGTCGTACTCGTGGTCGTTAACTGTACCAGTGTACCCTAACTACTGGATATAACGGTGCTATACCCACTGTCTTGATTGTGTTGGCGACAACGACACAATAGTGAATAGAGTCGGACTATAAGTTATTATTATATACAGCTTCACGATGTATCCCGACAACAGAGTGGGCAGAGGGAACCTAGTGTTAATACACTGAATTCCTCATTTTACACCGAATTTTTCGGCATTGCGTGTTAAGTGGCGTTTGGTGCCGAAGTGAAGAAATTAAAATATTAATAAATATTCATTCACTCCCCCAGCGGGGATCGAAACAACAACCGTCGCGTTACAGTCACATTTTTGTACCCATACGCCACGACGGACTAAGCAATTATACTGAAAATATATTTTTTATTGTTATTTTATTGTTGTCTTTCTAATTTTCTATTAATTGTTAATAGGATAGAATATCTCTATATATTTATTTTATAGAGTTCGTCGATTCGAATCGTCGCTCGTTATAGAGTTTCGATAGAGTCAATTTAAGTCAAATAGCTTTGTAATAAAATACTATTTAAAATATCATTACAATCGAATAATAATACTGTTGATGTCTAATCATTCAGTCATTTTGTATTAATTGATATTTGATTATATATTTATCAGTGAAATTCAATATTTGTCGTGTCCATATGTGAAAACCCTATTATGTTTAACATTACACAAATAACAGCGGTCATTGTGCAGTTGGGTTTTGTATTATTTATTATTGTGACTATAAGCAAAAATTATAATTTCAGTTCTTAATTCCATTTAAAAGATTTTGTTTAATTATATAGCATGTATGTAAATTTCGTTACTGGTTTAATGTATACTAGATGTGTACCTAGTACGCTATATTACAACTAAAAAGGCACAAAGTTGAAATTGATATAATATATTTTTTCTAAGAGTTATTTATTTCACACTGAGAAAAGAAGAATAATTTTATAACAAACCTACATTGGATGATGGAAATTTGTAAAAATCTCCCTACGGAGATTCTAACAATATAAATAAGTTTCAACAAGAATATAAAAATTTCAACGTAGGTTTTGTAGATTAGCTTGTTGAGAACGTAATGCTTAGTGGCCAGAGCGCGTAGACTATTTTGACAGGAATTGAGATCCCCTACGTTTTCTAAAAAATATTTAATATATTTTGTTTAATTTTTACTTCAAGAACTTTATCTTACCTGAATAGAAATGTATAATCTGTAGTGATTATTATTTTTCAGTTTCCATTAATCTAGCGCTATTGTTTAGACAACAGCATTTCTATTGTCTGATGACTAATTACTCCGTGACAATGGCCTTCGGTGACAACCGCGTATGGTGAGAACGTTTGACTGATAGATATATCCAACGTCATTGTTAAAACATAGTTTATTTGAATGTTTACTAGTTTTTTTAAATATACTGTTCTATTGGCATTATATTAATTTTGATGTAAAAGGACAATCAAGGATTGCACGACCAAAAAAAGCAGCGTAGCGAGGTTTCACGCGCCTCTTAGAAACCGCTCGAGGACCTTGAAGGCATTTTTTGAAGTGGTAAATTAGGTAGGTTAATCTATCGTGCAGATTTTTTTGGGAGAAATAATGTCGAAGTTATGGCTATTTTATTAAGGTATATTGAAATCAACTTGATAAGTTGTTAAATGCTAAGTGGGTTAAAAAAAAAGAAGTCGTTTACAACATTCTCCACTTATCTTCAGGCAACGAAAACATTTTATCGTAATGATGTATTGGTGCATTCTTAGAAAAAACAGGAGTTACTAATTTATCTACTTTTTTGAATGATTTACTTATGATTTATAGTTAAAATACAATAAAATACAATCCCAACCAAAAAATGATTTATTTTACCATATTATTAAAAAATTTTTAGAGAAATAATATACCTGCATACACTTTGGATACACTCCAAAAATAAAATAAAAAAATACCAAAATATTCGCGGCATAGTAAAAGCAAGTCAGTATAACGTAATAAAACCGTGTCGATGGCAACCATAAACCATTGCTGATAAGAAACCACGGAGAAAGTTTCTGCTATGCTCTATTTATATTCTCGAACAATTTTAATGTTTTACATTCGTAATAAATACATGTTCTATTAAATAGAAATTTGTAACAACTTTCCTCGGAGAATGGAACAATTTCTTTATTCTATTTGTAGGAGTTGTGTTGCTTTCATTGAATATGTAATTGTCTTTGTTTTGACTGGATACATTATTATTCATAGTAATTTGTTGCTATTTTTTTGCTATAAAATTACTATTGCTAATAAGAAACCACGTGTCACCAGTTTTTTTCACTTATTAAAAAATGATAACACAAAACAAACAAGGGTATAATTTGTATCTTAACCTTAAATTCCCCATAAACTTTTCAAGTTATGGATGACGTTCAGAGTAAGAGAATATGGATGTGAATAATGAGTAAGTTTTCGTTTTCAGATGTCACTGGGAAAGCTGCCATTGTCAAGATTGAAACTGTAAATACAGTTTCCTTTTTGCTACTTAAACAATAGTAACAGTTGTGAAAAAGAAAACACGTAAATGATAGAGATTAACTGTTATTAATTTCTAATTTTTAATGTTATCGATAATATTGTTAATGTATATTTTTTAAATTCGTAGTTTTATAATTATGTAATGGTCAGATTATTAAAAAAATATAAAGTAAGAATCAAATTGAGTACGACGTCCGCTATTTTTTCGCACTAATGGTAAGAGTCACGCCAATATAGAGTAACATATATTTTGTCATTCATAACTTTGACACGCAAATCTGTATCCATAGATAAATAAATAAATTAAAATACTCTTTATTGTACAACAGAAAGACACAACACAGATAAATATATATTAATATTTAGAGTAGTACTATAGGCGGCCTTTCTATGGAGGAAAGAATATTATATTGTCTGAGAGGCGAATGGATTTAAGGAAAGAGTCGATATTTAATTATGAATTAATTATGAATTCATATATATAAATACATATATATAAATACATAATCTATTTCATTTTACCTTTGCACAGTTTAAATCTCGAACAGTAAGCCAACTCATTTTTTAAAAATCTATTAATATGAAAAGGTACTTCTTCGTGCCTTTAGAATATAATTGTATTCTATAGTAAAAAGTTACGATAATTAAGGTTATGTTGCAATATATTATATAATACTATAACATTTACTTAAATTAATAAATCTGCTTTCAATAAAATGAATGTTAGTCATTGAGTTACCATAACGTAATAAAACTTTGTAGCTATGAGATCAAATGCTGATGAGGAAACATGGAGAAATTAAATATAAATTAATAAGTTTCATACTGTATTACATTATATTGTAGATACATTAAACCTTACTGAACAACACCTTTTTCTGTCCAAAATTTAAATAAGTAAAACTCATGATTATTACATCTACTTTGTAACAAAATTGATTAAGAGCCATATTTAAAAACCCATCTCAACTCTTTGATCGATCTTGAGATGCCGTTTTAATTCATAAATTACATATACCTCTATCAATGAAAACGGCATCTCAAGATTGGTCTCGGTCTTAAGACGACTTATATATACGGACCTTAATCAGTTTTCTTCATCATGTAAAAAACTTTACATAAATGCATTAGCTATTAGCCTACAAATTGTCTTTGTTTAGAAGAAGCTGCACTATGTGGTATTATATCACGATAATTAGATAAAATGGTACACAGATTACGTATGTGGCATAATATTATGGTGTTATTAGTGCTTCAAAGAGATTTTTTTATTATTTCAGTATATGTATACTTTTCCGTGTGGCGAAATAGGTTAAAAGGATGTTACATTAATACAGCGTCATTAAAATACTATTTAAAATTTTCCTACTGTTTTATTTTAAGTTAAATATATTAAAATATTAATAAATAAGAATTGAAGTACAAATCATAAAATTAATGAAAGTTCAGTCTCAAGTGTTTCTTAAATTAAAATGTCACATATATATTCAAATGTATACATTATAAAATCGTTGAAATTATTGAAAACTATTTGTATTTTATTTATATTGTATCAATAAAAGTGACCATGGTTTCTGCACCCAAACAAGTGTGCAACGTACCGTGTCACTTTCCTGTTTCGAGTGCAGTCTGTGGATGAACAAAATAATCGACATGGCATAAACTAATAAATAAATATGAACATTTTGCAATGTTAAATGTGAAACAATGACGAAAATATTATTTGTCTTTAAGTTAATTCTCGACGTAATCAGATACTTAGAAAGGTATTGTTTGTAGAAGGATAATATAATAAATAGAAAAAACTGAACTAAATGTTGTGTTTCAAATATAACTATAGCTTAAATAATGCTTTTTTATTTATCATTCATTAAAACTTAATAATATATGTGTCCATGAAAGGTACACGTAGAATCATTTGTATGGAAGATCTTTAGTTAAAAAAATACTAAAATGTCTTATACCTATATCATTTCTACAAGTTAACTAATCTACATATTCTTTGTCTTTAGTTGTGTGTAGGAATGTGCGAGGAACTCTATCATTTTTTGTGCGGCTTCCTGTAGACGTGGGAATTAAGGGTTATCCTCTCCTTTCCCTGGGGAACGCCAATGAATGCACTGTATAGTGTAAAGTAAGTACGTATTTAGCATAATAACAATGAAGGTTATGGCAATAAAATTATGAAGAATAGAAAGAATAGAGCGTGTCTGTTATTTAATAATAGGCTCCATGTTAGATTCTTCGCACTTGGACAATATTATATGCTGTATATTATGGATACTATTTTGTTGTTTAGAAATTGAAAGCCCCAAGGCTTACCTAAAGTTTCTCAGCCTTCACGCATATAAAATTGATAGTTTAATAACTTATTGATCTTACAAGTTACATCGAAAACACTTGCACATACATATGAAGTTTAAAATGGCCCTTAAAGAAAAAATTACAACTTATAATTGTGTAGTTGCTGTTGAATATTCATTTAGTATTCTATATATCGAATAACCTAAAGCCATACACAAAGCTGATGGATAACATTTTTTTTATATATTTACTTTATATTTGTAGCATTGTAAAATTATTTTAAGCGGCTCCTCTCTCTCTCGAGTCGTAGTAAGGTAACGTAGGTAAGAGACCTACGTTCCCCCTCTGGTAATGTTTAATTTTTTGAAAATATTAAAGGTTCAAACTGTTTTTTTTTATATGAAGAAAAAGATTAGTAATTAATCTAAGTTTCTTACAATATACATTCATACATATAGAATTTAACATTAAATGTCACATTTAAAAAATAAACGAAAATATTCCGCGTAGGTGCGAATGAGCGTAATGTTTACAAAATAGTTCCACAGTTTGTAAATAGGCTAGTTAATGAATTGAGATAGATGCTCTTATTTTTAAACACATGGTGTTAAAGTATGAATTAGTAAACTTGTATACAAACATGGTTTATAAAAATTTTATAAGTGCAACTATAAAAAATATATATATAAAACTAAATCTAGTATTTTAACTTTTTTTAAATAAAAAATTATTTTAATATATTACAATATAATTATGTATTTGATTTGACTAAATAACGATAATTATAAATGAATTCTACTAAGTCAAAAACTTATAAATAAATATGTACTGTGATTAGATACTTATCCACATATTTGCCGCTCGTGCATAGAGCGTGACGCACGAGTTATTAATATATTTGCACTAATTTCGTGACAATTAAATTAAAACACAATTACGTTACGTTTTGATTTTTTAAATTGAAGAACTAAGATATAATACCTTTTTATTTCATAAAATATTGGATTCAAAAGAAAATAAATAATAACTTTTTTAAATAGTTAAACAACAACAGTCAGTAATTTTATATTAACGTAAATTTTTATATTATTAACAATTAAAAATTAATTTATAAAAAATACCATCATTGAACCAAAAAAGTCAATACTCAAATATGTTTATTTTTAATAAGTTCTTTGATTTTCACGATTATTACACATATTAAATGAAACTAATTTAACCGGATTAATCGCGTATATTTAAGATTTTTACATTTTGGAATCCCGACGTTTCGAACACTTTGCAGTAGTCCGTGGTCACGGATAGACTATACGCGATTAATCCGGTTAAATTAGTTTCATTTAATATGTTTATTTTTATTATATTTGAACAAAAATACGCAACGCTAGAATATTTTGTGATTCTTCAATTAAATTAAATAACAAAGAATATCTGCTTTTTTTTAGCGAAAACAGCATTATTTATTAATGTAAAACATAAATATTATCGGTGCACGACTAGTGGATAAACGTCATTGAAACCGATTGAAACACACACGTATATTTTTTAAGCCGGTAAGTCGTGCACGTCACACGAATTACTCTTCTCGGATGACAGCCTTTGTGTAGTGGGTTCTGGCTTTATGGTGATAATAAAATTAACCACTTATTCACTATTCATGACTCATAGTGCAATGCTAGTAAAACTCCCATGTCTATTCCAAACAAATTTATTTTAAAAACAATAGGTAATCGTAAAGCATTTTGTTTTAAAAGTTATCT
>DWAO01007604.1:0-10071 GCA_018230605.1 Heliconius congener
AAGATTTATGATGGAAAAGTGAGTGGTAAGAGAGGTAGGGGGAGACCTCGGTTGAACTTCGAAAACACAGTATCAAAGATACCGGAGGAAGGTCACGTAAAAGTCATGAGGACCCCCCGGAGGGCATGTATGAAGAGGTTGATGACAGTGGATGACGTGAAAGAGGTATGTGGAGACCGTAGCGTTTTGCGCTCTGTTCTCTCTGACTACCCTGCTAACGATAAAGCGTGAAGTTAGTAAATAAATAATAAAATAAATAAATACAGTATTTACAAAAGTTAAAAGCTTCGACGGCAAATATTTGGCTGTTTAATCTTAGCTAGTAACTGAATAACTTTTTTGCATACATCTGTTTGTTTTATCTTTAAATATTTAAATTTTAATGCGAGCAGTAAAACTCAGCGTTTAATGACTTTAGTAACAAAATGAATAAAACAGTAGTATGTTCGTGTATTTAGATGAAGTTTGTTGTGGTGATATATATTGTGTGAATTATAGTGGGATGGGTTTATGGATTTTAGTTAACATTTGTTGAAGTTCACTGGCAAATATCATAGCGGCTTCACGCTTTTTCCCGTAAAGTAGTAGAGGGAACCTAGTGCTAAGACACACCGTTCCCCATGTACAGATATTTTTTTCATTCGGAAAATTTTGAGATGAGTAGCGGATATATATTTTTTTTATAGTTCCCCCAGGTGGGAATCGAAACCACAGCCGTCACGATTACAGGCAGACACTGTGCCGCACATACAATATAATATCAGCTTCAGCCAATATTCAAAAGTTTAATGACTTTACATTCATATTATTATTAAAGTAAGAGTAACAAAATACAAACATATCTCTATTGGATATATATTTAATTATTTGCTAATACATTGTATTTTTGTTTCAGGTACTTGCAGTTCCAAAGCGATCGGTTTTGTTATATTAAAATTTAATATTAACTAAAATACAAATTTATCCACTAAAGGTGCATTTAATGTTTAGTATGTTTACATACACTCTGTCCATTCAATCCTGGTTCTTGAAGATATTTCAAATATTAAAAATTGTATAATTAACTAGGTCTCAGGTTGAGAGATTGGGAGGCTACTGGTTGTGGGTTTGATCCCCAATCGAGGAAATTAAATATATAAATTTATATTTCCAATTTCTTCGCTCTGGTGTCGAGGAAAAGTGCAACGTTGAGTTTCGCCACTCAACGCAACGCCTCCAGAATGCGGAGGATAGTGGGAAACGGAGTGTCTTAATACTTGGTTCCCTCTGCCTACTCTGCTGTGTGTTCCCACACTGTGTGTTCCGTTCCGCGTGAAACTAATTTTAATTAAATTTGAAGTCACTCTATCCGTTAAGTCACTATTCTCCACTTTCCGCCTAGTTTTCGAGACACTGCGTGTTAGGTGGTGCAATTTAACGCCGCGCTTCGTCTGCATTACGAGCGAGGAAATTCCACCACCCCATTTACAGTCACACGCTGTGCCGCTGCGCCATTTTCAATGCAAATAAACGCTTTAAATAGTTTCACTTAAATTTTAGCAGTTTCTATCAAGTTTATCGTTATAACGAGTATAAATAATATCAGAATAAATTCTGTAGCACACACGTACACCCGAGCTAACTTAATCAAAACGTCAAAGTTTAGAACTACGGAGCTTAATAAGAGCTGCCATATTTAAAATTGTGTTTTTTAATAATTTGTAAAGCTTTGGAAGTTCCATTTTGATTAAGTATTTATATTCTCATCATGAGTTAAAAGTCAATGTTGTAAAATTACCTCTGAAATATTTAGTTTTAGTAGCTTTTACTTTTAAGTTTTAAATTGTTTGTGCTGTAGTGTCACAGTGAGTGGAAGTAAGCGGTGATAGTAGATTCAATCCTCACTTGGAAGTTTTGTTGTAATATTTTTTTGGTCTGTCTATTTAGACAAAGGCAGGATACGCATACTGCCATCATATCGAACATACAATATATGTGAAAGATATGTAAAGTGGTAAAGGTAAAAAACTTATAAATAAAATTACAATTGGCAAGACAATAGAATTTTTTTTTTTGTATTTTTCGAACAAATATGCTTTACTTTTACTTTTAATGTTCAACGGTATTTTGTTGTCGGTGCCTTTGGCCCTGAGGGTCTTGGAAACTTAGTGTTAGGACACTGCGTTCTCCACACCATTCGGACTAGTTATTTTCCCATAAATTTATTACTTAACAGTGCTGGCGCATTGCCAACAGATATTAAATAACCCTTATCACTTCCAGTACTAGTGATGTTCCATTCGCATGGGGAGGCCATGGGTATGGGTAGTATAGGTATTGTCGGAAGAATGGAAATAGGTAGATCTGTACTCCATTATTTATTTTGTTCCCGCATTCGGTACACGGTGAGGGAATGCTTGCTGAGGTGCGATTTGTAGTTCACTGAGCGATGTTTGTCTGAATGACATTCAATTTTTCAATTTCAGTTCGCTCTGCTACTTTATGTTTTTACATACTTTTTTTTCATTGAACGGGTAAACTAAATGTTAGTAGGTGCAGTGCAGGTTAAGTAGCCAGATTATTAATGAAAAAATAATTTAAAAATATGGTCTTGTAAATTGTAGATAAATATACGTACACTTACGAAAAGAAAATGTCGGAAGAATAAAAGATCATTGTATGCAAATGTTACCCTATTCCAACAATATCATATATATAACTGGCTTTTTTGACATCAGTTATATGAAACATATATAATAATATTATATATATATATATATATATAAAAATATGGTGATATATATATATATATATATATATATATATATATATATATATATATATATATATTTTCCTGTAAAAGTATGGAATGAGTGTCTTAATGGGAACGGAGTGTCTTAACATTTGATTCCCAGTCCCCAGCTCCCTCTACCTACCCTACTATGTGCGGGATAAGGAGTGAAACTAAAAATACACGTAATAATAATATTCAAATTAAAATAAGGGTTATACCTGGAATTAACCTTCTCTTACATTTTATATTTATAATATTTCGCATGACATTTTTTTATGTCCAAAATATTTTGTATATCTATAAAAAATCACTTAGAAATTGTTATGTTAAATCATTATTTGTCAAGAGACTATTTCCTAAATTATCTTTTGAAATGAAAAAGATGTTTTCATATAATTAATATAACAGCATCACGACAAAATTAGATTACCAAAAAAATATTTTAATTTAGTTTTTTTACTTCACGCTATATTTTGCATACATCATGGTAGGTTGAAGAAACATAGTCCATTTCCGATCTTCACTTTTCGTCCAATTTTCTCTAACGAGTGGCGGGTTGTGAAACTCAACGCCACGCTTTGTCTTGATACGAGAGCGAGGAAATGGGAAAATAAGCTGCTTAGGAATCGAACTCACACCCAAACGCGTTTACAATCAAATCACTGTGCCACATCCACCTCAAACTCAATTCTAATAAGCTCTTCAATATTCCAAAGCGCAAACATGTCAGAAGGACCTCAAACTAATTACAATCTTCCGGATGAACTTGAATATATCCATTATCCAGGGTATTACTTAACGCCAGCTCCTGATATTTTCGTTCCATGCACCATTAATTATTTCGGCTCCGCCACCTGCGCTCCTAGACTGTGTATGATGGCGGTATTAGAGTGGACGTTTTTAATTATTTAGCTCTCGTCTCGTCCTTTGAGAAAAACCATTTTATTTGTTTAGTTGTTTATGTTTCACTTTGGGTTGTTTCTTTTGTTTAGGGTAGAGTGGCTTTGTAATTTTTTTTGGATTTTCTTTGTTATATTTAGTACCAGCTTCACGCTGTATCACGCACGCAGCAGAGTAGGCAGAGGGAACCCAGTGTTAAGACACTCCGTTCCCCACTTTCGGCCGAATTCTGGAGGCATTGCGTGTTGAGTGGCAGAACCCTACAACGTTTTTTTTATATTGATGTATATAACTGAAGATAAATGACCAGATTTTAGTTAATTTAATATTATAGCTGAGTACATACATTAGTATTTAATTAATAATCATAGGAAAGAAAAATGTGACTTGGTGTGAAGCCAAAAAGGGGGTTATGTTTTTTAGTTTAGCGAGTATATATATACATATGTATGTCCGTTCCTTTGTTCTCTTGTAACTGTTGAACCAGTGAAGCGATTTTGATAAATGATACGGCGATCTAATTTGTCTTGATGACACGAGTTGAACAGTATTTTTAGGAGTCGGAAGGTCGGATAGTACTCTTTTAATTCACTTATTTAATAATATTTAACATTTTTTATATATTTAAAAGCTTTTGTGTTATCTTTCAACCACAGAAATTTAGTTTTTTTTTACATCACATTTTATAAAAATATTTATCCTTATAAAAATGTTAAAGTTTCAGCGAAAATTTTAAGCTAAATATCACCCACAGTCTATTCACCGATGGCAACTATTAAATTCCTCAAAAACACGTTTTTCAGCGTACGTGAATATTAAGTGCGTTTCTACAATGGTATAAAAAGCGTTAACCGAGGACATCTGAGGGCAACTACGTGATCCCGCATGTATGCACACTCATATAGGTTTATATATATATATATATATATATATATATATATATATATATATATATATATATGTTGGTACCAGTACCTACGCTTTGGGTAATATCGATCATTTTATACGTGTTTTTATTTTGTAAAATTTATTTATTTCTTTTCTTTTTTTGAATACTTTATATTAGTACAAACAAATAGAAAAAGAGTAAAAATGCGGTGTTTTTTAACGCAGTGTTAATAGAGTTTTTCTATGGTTATATTAGTTATTGTTTAAAATCTATATGTAAAAGCGACGGTTGTGGCTTCGATACCATTTAGAGTAATGGAGATTTTTCATTTCTTCAAAACACGGCGTTAAGTACCACAGCTAAATACGTAACGTTTTGAAAACTAAATGGAAGTTGGAGGACGGAGTGACATTAGATTTCCTTTACGTATATTTGCAACAAAGCTTATATAAAAAATATACATACATTTCTTTATTTAAAATTAAATGAGTATTCTTCAAATTATAATACATCACCCATACTCTGCTATTAATTAACATTTAAATATAACAGATGAAGATAGCGCCCATTCCGAGACAAACATCTATTTTATTATGCTCATTCTGTAGAAAAACATTTTTACTTTCAATGTTTTTCCACCCTTTTCTCTCATTGTTTCCAAATTGTCTTTCGCCTAAGGACGTATTAAAAAATTCTATTTTCAAGCCTCGCGTTTAGAAAAGTGTTTATTTTATACCTTCTGTGTAGAGTAAAATCAATAGAAAGGGAGCTTAACGTATTGTGGAGTAACTTTTGTAATTTGTAATCGATGTAGTTTTTTTGTTGTTTCAAAATTAATTTGCGAATTAAAATTTTGAAACATAAAAAATAAGTTAGGTTTATTTTCTATTAATCGTAATATAATTATATGATTATTTAATATTTACATTTCTATGCTCTTGTGAAAAGGCAAAGCGCGGCATTGAGTTCCGCCATTCAATACGCAATATTTCGACATTTCGGCATAGAGTGGGCAACTTAGTGTCTGTGACATTAGGTTCCCTCTGCCTAACCTGCTATATACTGGATACAACGTGAAAGCTGATCATCAAATATAATCAAATCAAATAAAAGAATCTAAATATTATTATATGATTTATGCATAATTCTAATTAAGAAAAAATATTTTCCAATTCGTTCGTTTCTTACTTGTTAGATAGATATTTTTATGTATCTATATTGATATCTTTTAATGATATCATTACTCCACAACGATTTCCTGCGTCGCATGTTATGGATCATTATAATGTAAATTTATTTATAATTTGATGCCGGTCGTAGCGCAGGGGCACAAGCGTGTGACTATAATAGGCAACAAAATGCAGGTTCAATTCTCACTCGAGGAAATAAAACATTTAATGTTTTCATTTCCTTGCTCTAATATCGAGGCAAAGTGCGGCGTTGTGTTCCGCACGCAGTACCAAACTATACAAAAAATTCAGCGGGAAGTCGGATGCGGACTAGGCTCCCTCTGCCCAACCCTGCTACATCTGTAATACGCGTTACACAAAAAAAAATTGGATCGTAAAGTTCTACACCATTATTGACTATTGTTAAGAAATTTAAACCGATTACACGAAAAAGTACTAACAAATCATTAACAATAAAAATAACTTGCATGTTTGTATCAATTCTGAGACCTACACAAAAGTAGCTTTCCCTCCCTCCTTTTCCCTCTATTTATATTTGCAGTCAAACGCTTTACTTACACCTGGCGAATCTGTTCCTCCCATAACTCATCCGAGAACTCCTAAGCTCCGCTATGATTAATTGTTTTCTAGCGACAATTACTTTGAAAGCCTGTCGATAAAAATGATAAGCGACCGTATTTCGTTATTAATATTTGCACAAATTTGATAATAATGATAAAATGGATTTTTTTTTATGTTGTCTGTACTTTTTCTTTGTGGAATATAGCCTATAAGCATTGTAATTTTGTGATAGGGACCAGGTGTTGTAGGTTTCTTTTAATAAAGGTTTTTTTTTGTGGAAAGAATCGAGTTCGGTCTAGTTTCTATTCTGTATTTGAATAAAAATTTTAATAAATATGTATTTTTGTGGGAAGTAGTAGACATTCTAGGCTATTTAAATAAAAGGAAAAACTTCATATGTGCTTTAAATTTATTTACATTTATATTTTCATTTCTTTGCTCCGGTGTTTAGGAAAAGCGCAGCGTTAGGTTCCCCGCTCAACACGCAATGCCTCCAGAACTCGCCGGAAAGTGGGAACGGAGTGTCTTAACACTAGGTTCCCTCTATAGGTCGAGGTGCTGCCCTGCTATGTGCGGGATACAGCGTGAAGCTGATATGATTTAAGGAATAAATAATATTTATATTATTTCACAAAACATAAAACAGTACGTCCTTCCGAATTTAGCGGATCGTTTCTTAGATGTTCTCTAATATATTAACTTCCAAAAAATTTTTTTATTCTAATGTAAGAGGCAAAAATAATTTTAATAATTTGACACGCAACCAGACTTATATATCACGTGTAATAAACGAAATGAAAATATATATTTTTAACATTGAATTTAGATATGAAATGGTAAACCGTCCCAATTCAAATGTCTTCACAGATTACTTTGTGGCTATACTTAAAAAAAGTCGACAAGCGCGAGTCGGCTTTGCCCACCGAGGGTTCCGTACAAAAATTTAAGGTTTTTCTGAAACTCAAGCTTAGCTTAGCCATAGCCCTTTCATCTGATACCTCTTTTGCACTAGCTTTAATACTAAATTTTGTTCTCATTTTAAGGGTATTATTTTTAGAATTAACAACAAATTTACAGTTTTCTAATTTCTTCCTGACTTAGTACCTGTAGGTGCTTGCTGCCAAATTTCATAATTCAGGATCAACCGGAAGTACCCTATTAAATTCAATACGGAAAATGGAGAGCGGGATGTCTTAACACTAAGCTCCCTTCGCCTGCAGAATTCGAGATAAAGCGTGAAGCTAAAAATAAACTTAAACAAATTGCTCGAACAGAAACATGAAACTAAATTCAAACCATAAAGGCTAAGGGACGCTTAAACGAACGCGAGATGAAATTGCCGGTTCAATAAAAACATAACTGCGCGGAATTCGTTACTTATTCATCATGTTTTTTCACTGTCAAAGGGACGTTCAGTACCAACGGTTAGGTGTATAACGCCATTATTCTTTTTACTTTAAAACTGATGTGAATAAGATAAAAAAATATCTACGAGTACCATCTATTGTTAATAATATTAGTTTTCTTACATACTTTAATTTTCTTTTCTTCATTAAACTTTTATTACTTATTTGATTTTATGTCATTATATTTTAATTTATGCATTTTTTTTTTATAATAATTAAATACAGAAATGTATAAATCTATAGGTTTTTTTAATAATTATTTTACAATCTCATTAAACAGCAAACAAGAAAAGTTAAAAACGAAACTTTTTATCTAATTTTGCAAATATTAATCGTAATTTTAACAAAATAAATATATTATCTCGAAAGCCTCTCATAAAAATGCCCTAAGTGCACATTTTCCTTACATTAAGGCAATTCCGCGTCTTACGATCCAATTTGAATTACTGCCTTGTCCCTATTATGAATTATGTTTTACTGCTTTTGTTTGTAGCGTTCTTGTACTGTTTACACCAGATGTCGTATGGAGTGATTTAAGTTATGATATGTAATTGTTTATCAAATGTCTCTTGTGGTTCAGTGGAGAATTTCTGATTTGTGATACAAATAAAATTAAATAAGGTTTTGTAAAATAGTTATGAGATCCATTATAGAATATTTTTTTGTCAGTCTGTTAAAGAGATCATTTTTCTAAAGATCGCGTGGCTCGAGCCAAAATTAATATTGAATATAAGGTCTATATTCAATTGAAGCACAGAAATATATAATTCGATTTTGTAGATTTGTCACCATTGTGTTACGGTGGCGGTCCATTGCCACCAGAAATTGAAATATTCCTAATATAAACTAAATTTTTTACAAAAAGTGATTATAAAAGTTTATTAGTACTTTGTTGTATAAAATTTTATAAATATTTGTTTTTTATTGTACAAAGTTTAACTATAGATAAAGTATAAATAAACATGTGTAAGCCCTTGCTAACTTATGTAGCGGCACGGGACTTTCCGATCAGACAGACAACAGCAACCCCTACTCTACGTAGTTATACCCTCATGTGGCTTAAGGATCTTGGTCAGCATCAGGGTTGCAATTGGAGCAGATGATCTGCCTCCACCGGTTTCCATCCTGCGCGTCTCTTAGAATCGTATAGAGATTAGAAAATAATGATTCTAAAACTTGCTAGGTCCATCCCAATTCGCTTTTCTCTCAATTTTTTTCTAAGTACCAAGTTTCTGTCCAAGGCTGAAGATTTGCAAGCCCAAATATGTATAGCGGTCAACGATGTCAATGCCAGGTACGTCGTATTTGGTAGTTGGTTAGTAAATGGATGATGATAGTCTTCTGATTCAGCCCACTATCAATACTTTCGTTTTCGCTCTGTTCACTGCGAATTCGATGATGCCACTTTTTTTATTCGAGTCCTTGGAACATGGTCATGTATTTTTTTTATGGATTTTGCCAGAAGAACGGCGTCATCACCTTACCTTTTTGCGAATTACACTCGTATGTGTATTGTTTTGAAATAAAAAAAAATATAATATATTTTTTTTATATATTTGTTATAAAAATATTTTTAATTAGACTTTCTTAAATTAGGTAACTTTACTGCATATATCTACTTCAAATGTTATGTTAGAAATTGACGATTCTAATAGTATTGAAAATAAATTGTCCTATTTATTACAGTAAGATGAAAATTGTCTATGAAATTGTTATTTTGTAAAAGTCCTCGCTTTTTTTAACATTCTTTATCAAAAAATGGAAATAAATAAAATACATATTAAGACAAGTGAATATATTTCAAGACAAGTAAAAAAAATGCTTGCAGTAATATATATTTTAGACATAGTTTACATATTTGCTTTATTAGTTTACATACCTATTGTAGTGTAGTAGAACACCGTCTTACTCTCGACGAGGTTATGGATTCGATTCCAACCCGGTGGATATTTCTAGATTCTATGTACGTTCTTATATATTATAATATTCACTCCCCAAAACCCAGCAATAATAATCGTTTCATATCAAACATTAAAACTACATACAGCTCAACAGCTTTTCGAATAACAGCCAACCAACTAAAATAGGATGTCTGTACCAGACTGACGGACAATGGAGGCCTCATAACGCGCTCTATTGTTGCTTGAAACCAGTCTGGATATTGGTTCTAGACATCGTTGGTTAAAACTATAGTAGTTTATTATAGTTAAAGTATGTAGAATGCATAATTTAATTTAATTATATAGTAATTTTTACAGAAGCTTAAAATATGTTTATATTATTTAGTACTAGCGACCCGCTCGCGGCTTCACCCGCTTAAACCACAGAATTATTTGCTTAATACACTAAAAT
>DWAO01007605.1:0-10070 GCA_018230605.1 Heliconius congener
TATATATATATATATATATATATATATATATATATATATATATATATATGCAATACTCTGTATATAATTTGTATATTGAGGCAATACTGATGCAGCAGGGCTAACCCCACTAGAATAGAACTTATTCTATAAGCATGATGGCTTTGGGTTCAATCCCCTGGCGCATCAATGTGGTTCCGTAAACATGGATGGCTTTGGGCTTAATCCCCGATCATGCAACAAAGCGCAACGTACAGTTCCATCACTCAATGCGCAATGTCTAGAAATGTACATGTCTTGGTTCCCTCTAACAACTTTGCTATGCGAGAAAATACATAAAGATAACAAAAAAGTTTAGATGTATATTCTTATATTCTACGATATTATATGATATGATAAAAACCACTTCAGTTTTTAACATGATAATAAATAATAGCGAAATATTACACTTACGAAGTACTTTTACAAGTTCCAATAGATTTATATAGTTCCTTTTGGCGTTTTCAGGATCATTAGACATTATGTCAACTTACACAACTCTACATGTATAAATTTGTTATTTATTTATTTATAATAGCCTGAATTTGAGATAGCAGGAGCAAAATAATCTGATAACATATATAAACACTAGTATATTTCTTGAAAAACACGAATGAATGAACTCTGTGATGCTACCGTTGAGACCACAGAACACATATACCGAAAGGGTTGGTTGAGACAAATATCATTTTGACATTTCGGCAGTGCTGCCACCTTAACTTTATTCATTATTAGGTTTTACCAGCGGCTTCGCTTGCGAAAATATTATTTTCTCTTTCAATATGAATGAATTCAAGTGCCTTACACAGGTATAGTGTGTGGGTTATATTATTGAGCTAGCCTTTCGTAACATACGTTCGACCAAACAAATTGCTTATATGCTTTATAATATAAATAGATAAAATAAAATTTATTAAACTTTAACTATTTATAAATTTTGCTAGTTCTTAATAAAAAAAACTTGCCATAATAATATATTTACTGCCATTACATATTTTCAAACGTCGCTAAATGTACTAAATATTTCTAGGGGACATTTATAAATAATGTTGTATTCAATAATCTCATCTTCAATAATCGCTAAATCAGTCGACACAATACAAACTTAAAGAGGAGCACTACATTTCAGATATCGCATACTAGAAGTAAAGGTGACCTTAGAATTGATTTTTTAATGATAATTTCTCACATACTTCGAATTCGTATTCGTTAAGTAGAAAGACTCCAATTTAAATAAAAATCTATTGCTCGCAGAGATAAAAGAACTGTACGGACAATTTATTTTTATGTTATGTATATTTGATTGAATTTGGCAAAATGTATAAAAAAAGATTAACAAATCTTTAAAGTTAGTTTCATAGAAGTAAACAATATTTTACCAAATTAAAGGATTTAATAATTTCAAAGTTAAACTACTTAAATTTAATCTATAAGGCAATTCAAACAAACTATGGAAAATATTTTAAAAATTAAGTGACCCATCAAAGGTTATTAAAGGTTAATAAGGTGCAGATATTTATTTTAGAAATTCAACGTCTACGTTTTGTATACATTAAATAAATATATTAAAAAATTCATATAGTATTGACTTGACAAAGAAATATTCGATTGATTCATCACGCGGAATAGTGTCAGAAATTCAGGATACAAGATAAAGGAATGGTATCTAAATAATGTACAAATCAAAACATACAAAATAATTGATTTATTTTGTTTCATCACGCAACATATGTTGCACATACATAATATATACAAACATTGAGTGCCCCATACATTAATGTCATAGAGTTTATTTCTAAATATATCCTTATATACTATGAAGGGTAGCAGTAAGTTTTTCGTTATTAATTATAAAAAAAAAAAAAAAAATACTGTTTTAATTAAAACTAAGCTAATTCAAAACTGTTACACAGTATTGAATTCGCTTACTTAATTAAAACAAAACTAAAAATTAAATAAATAATATAGACGTTCAATTAAAAAAAAAATCAAATGTCACTTTGACATTGGCTCCCGTATGAATAACGGCTAAAATACGCTTGTAATTTTTCTACTGCTACCCCCACATAACATTTAAACGCACAGATTATACAAAGATGTTGGAGAAGAAATAGATAGAAAAATGCTTTATTTTTTGTTTAAATTGTAACTATCCTCCCTTAAAACCTTACATTAGAGTGTTGTGCAAACATTTAATATACACGACTACATACTCGGTATATTATTATTCAGAATATTATATATACCAATAGAATAATAAGGATTTTTTTTGTCTACTTGTAAAATTGGATCAGATTTTAACTTACCCATACCGAGAACAATATTTGATTTGTGATAAAAACAAAAGGATGTGACATAGAAAAAAACTAAATTGATTATTAACGTAGGCTAGATTTATATATTTTTGAATCCATTTTTTTATGTATGGACATGAACATGCAAAACAAACATTTTGTTATCTTATTATTATAGTAATAATATGTCAAAACTACAACCGATGTTGGCTTGAGCGATGGGCCAAGTTAAGCCCATATTGAAATCAATATTTACAACTATAAACAATTAAATGCGTCAAATATTAATTATATTCGAGCATTATTACTTATATAATTATGTACACTAAATCTTATGTTATACTAAATAAGGAGATCACATTCAATTTTGTAGTGACATTTTATGAAAAAATATATATATATATTTAATTAACTTTAAATTAAGAATTAATAAATAATTAAGAGCAATGTAGCAGATATGACGTACCACTCATTCGGAGCGACAATGCCTTAATTGCACTTTTTTTCAAAAACAAGATTAAATGTGTTAAAAAAGACTCTTAAATGTTTTGATTGGGTCTTTTGAAATATTTAAAAAACCACAAATACGTCATTGTTACACCGAATGAGCGAATTATGGCTTACTAAATATAATGGTCGTAGGTATATGTATTACTCAAATTAATGTTTCATATTTATTAAAAAAGATATATATCTAGTCGGTATAGAAGTCAATATATAGAGGAAACTCGATTACTCCTATAATATTGAATTATTTAGATGTTCGTAACAGTAGAACAGTTGTTTTTTAGAAGATCATGCAAACAACAATATTTATAAAGAAAACCTTATAATTTGCTTCACGATAGTGATAATGGGAAATATTTTCTAAACACTTACAAGAGGTAGATCATTTAATGAATCTTTCTTTTTACCCCTTATATGTTTTTATCGTCCAGATTTTATTTTCAAAAATAACCAATAATCCTTAAAAAATCGATTTCATCGATATTAACCATTACCATATTTAATTTGAACAAACTAAATCAACTTATTAAACGCAGGTACTGCAGACGTCTAACTAAATAACTAACTAATTATAATAAAGATTATATAAATTACATTAAAAAAAATTACACAGGCAAACGTCGATGTCACCATTTAAAAAAAAAACATAAATTTCATTTAAATTAAATATAATAGCAAATTAAGTTATCTAAATTAAATAATATTAGGCCAAATGTCTAGATTTTCGTCAAACCTTACTACTAACCTATACAAAATATAATCTTATCAAATTAAAGTCTAGAAAATTCACCAAAAATAAAAAAATATTCACTAAACTGGCAGTTATAAAAAAAATAAAGCTAAGTTAATTAATCATAATGCTAAAGAGATCTTAGTGCCTATAATTGTAATAATAAAAATAAACACAAAAAATGGCTTAATCCTATAGAAACACATATATACTGACATACATATAATGTGCGTAAGTACATATATTTACAATTCAAATATTAAATTACACCGAAACAATCGATTACACGGAATCCGAATCGGTACTACGACTTAATTGATATCGACAAGAACATATTAAATTATATTTTTTATGTTAATTACATAAAAAAGGGGTTTCTAAGAAAAATTATAATTTCAACAATCTATGTTAATATTTACGACGTCATAACTACACTATTTTTTTTAAATAATTCCAAAAATTACGTTAATGTTAAAAGAGTAGTTCACCATTTTCTTTTATTTTTAAATAACTTTTCAGCTTTACAGAGGAAACATAGTGTAAAGACACTCCATTCCTCCTTTTTCGAGGCATTGCCTGTTGATTGGTGGAACAAAACGCCGGGCTTTTGCCTTGGTGTTTTATAAAGAAATGAAAATATGAATAAATAATATTACCCCAGTGGGGATCAAACCCACAATCGTCACGTGCAACAGCCACACCCTGCCACGACGGCCTCATAACTAATAACTTTTTTAATATCAAAAAGTATTATGTTCTCAACTACAACTACAACTCTGTGTTAAACTACAAATAATTCTACAGTACTTCGCAATAACAAACAAAAATTCCCAATAAGCATAAATTATACGACATTATGACTCCATATTGATTAAATAGAAGCAAGTACTTACATACATTTGTTAATATATGTATGTTTTAAATATGGCAGTGTATCCATTTTTAGGAGAATATGAGTATAAAAGTGATATTTTTTTAATTTATTTACAATTATTTTGAATATTATCCTTAATCCTTAATTTTATAATTACGATTCTGTATTTTTCCATTTAACCATTAGTATAGGACATCTAGTCAAGTAAGTAATAATATATAGTGCTGTCCTTTTCTTTTAGTAGTAAATAAAAATTGAAAATCTTATAAAATTCTTTCATTTACCTACAAAAATTAGAACTATTCAAAGAAAAAAATATTTTGAGATAATTAATAATATGAACCACTATAAATATAGTAGTATTATTTAATTAAGTATTATTGTTAATGCATTATTATTAAATCAATAGAATTATTTGAAAATCACTATATTTACATAAAATTCTTATAAAATCTACTACCAAATGTTGCCAGACAAAGGTATTTACAATACACAAAAAATTAATAAAAAAATGTACATTTACTCCTTTATAAATATTATTTTTGGTTAGCATATGACAAAAGAAAGCTCTCCATCACCTAATATTACTTAATTTTAAGTATTTGTTGTTAAGGTACATAATCCAATATAACCTGCCGTGACACACAGAGATGTCAATTAAGATTGATGAACATAAAAACTGGTACAACAAATGCAACGATTTGTATTGACGTAATGTAAATTTTAATATATTATATAAATATCACCTGTATTTCCCGTTATTCGTTAAACTTAAATCACTCTCATTTTTTTATTGTGTTCTGCATGTAACTGATTACATATCTTTTATTAAAAAAAATGCCTAAAGCGCTTGTAGAAGTTTTCATTTTAAAAAAATCGTTTTTATAAATATTACAAATAAAAAAAATATAAATTATAAAATAATTTTAATTAATTACACTGTACTAATTAATTTACAATGTACCAGGAGTACATAACGGTGAAAGATGTTAAATCAATATTTTATAAAACCATTATCTATCCAGCAATGGAAGAATATAATTATAAAATCAAAATAACTCGTCTTAAAGGACTTAATAATATTGTAGGATGTTAAACATCAAATCAAAGCCCCAATGCAAGGAGAAAAATAAAATGGCAAACATCACTCTCACATCATTTAAATATTAGTTCTTGAGTACCAGGATTTCATAATAGCGTAGAAATTTAATCATCATAAGCTATGACGTCATAAAACAGTAAATTAATTTACATTTAATATCAGGGACGTAGCAGTCCTCGCGCTTTAGCTGTCAATTTGCGAACGCGACCTCTGGAGGAAATGGAGACTGGACCTGAACCACCGGATCCGGAGGACATGCCTGCTCCTAGGAATAATTACAGAATAGAAATTTATATATTATTAAATTTATTTTTTTATTGTCCGCGTAAACAAAGCAGAGTAAGACAAAACAAAGGCAGAGAAAACACTGAAAACTTAAGTGTTAAGACACTTCATTATTTTCTTTCAGTTCAATTGGTAATGGGGAAGTGAGAATATCAATTCACCCTAGTGATAATCGAATCCACAATCATCGTCTTTATAGTGAGATGCTGCCACGTCGAGACGGCGCATTCAAATAGTGTAATGGAGATAATTTAAAATCAATAACGACAAAAATGTGCGAAATGCCGAATTATACATAAGACGAAGTGGCGCAGGGTCATTGCTTCTAACTACGAAGGTTGTGGGTTCGATTAACATTTGGCGATAATAATGATTTTATGTCTTCGCATTGGTAACAAAACGCGGCGTCGAGCTTGGCACTCCACACAAATGCACACTGTATCCTGTATATAGCAGGGTAGGCAGAAGGAATATGGGAACTTATTATTAAGGCACTCCATTCCCATTAAGACACTTTTATACCATTACCATAGCGAGGAAATGAAAATGTTAAAAATTTCATTTTCTCGAGTAAGAATCGAATCCTCCATGCAACTGTAAACCTGTCGCGTTTACAGTTGCATGCTTGAGACCCTGCGCATCGACTGGCCTCAACCAAATGAAGCATGTATATTAAAAAAAATAGTAAGAATATTTACAGAATTGATTTCTACTTCCAAAATTAGTATGTAACACAATGTGAGCAGTAAATTGTGACTTTTAAATCACCTTAAAAACAGGAGAATAAAAACAGAGAATTGTGCCACTAACTTAATTAATATTACCATTATGCCTAGGCATATGTCCGTTGAAGTAGTTGTGGTCGTTGGTTGCGGCGTTCGCGGCGTTTGCAGCGTTTGATGATAGCACGCCTACGTTTGCCGAACCCTGGAATAAAGATATAAGTTAAAGATGAATAAAATATAATTTGATCTTTTTTGTACTATTTTTTATACGGCAGGAAGCAAATACGAGGCGATGTTGAGAAATTTTGAGGCATTGTTTGTTGAGTAACGAATCTCCACGCCACGCCTTGCCTCGTTACGAGTTGGGAAATAAAAAAATTAAATATTGCGTGTGGGAATCAAAATCACAGTCGTCGCGTTTCAGGCGCATTCTTGTTGTTCTGTGCTACGACGGCAACAAATTTGGATAATAATCGATTAATATTTACTATAGTGTGTTCCTATAGTAAAATATTGAGTTCCGCCACTCAACATGCAATATATGTGGAATTCTGTTGGAAGGCTTAGAACCAGTGTCTTATCACTTTATCTTTCTAAAATGTGAATGTGGCAAAAACCGTGAAGGTCTATCCCTACCTGTGCATGATGCCGTCTCCTAGCCAGGGCCTGTTGCTGCTGCTGATGGTGGTGATGGTGGTGGGGCAGTCGTTTACTGATGGCCGCTACTGAATCCTCCTCGCTGTCTTCGTTGTAGCGACGTGGGCTGCCACGCCTCCTTAGCGACACGCCTGCACTCTGAAAAAAATATAGTAGGAGCATATATTATTTTGAATAGAAATACATGCATTCGTAAACTCATCTTTCATACATTCGCTCATAACGTACAGTCATTCATTCATATAAAACAACAAGAAAGAACTTGGGACGACGAATTATCAGAGAAATGTGGACACTTGCGCAGAATATGTAGATACCTACACAGAATTACACTACCCACTATACTACGCCGCTTCCCCGGTAACACTAAAATATAGTAGAGCTGGACGCTAAGTGTCATTTATTGCGTCAAACCTTATATATATGACACAAAGTGTCGCCGAACTCCGCATATCGAATATTATGCACACGACTGTACAAACTAGTTTCAGTCGTAAAGACAGCACAATCTCCACGTCACCTCACAGAGCCACCGAGAGCAGACGTATTGGTGGTCTGTCCGTTAAATGCGAGGTAGAGCCTTTCAAAAGCTTTTTTTTTAGTTTAAATCCGACAGAAAAGGAAAAATATGGTCTATTAGTACTAGAAACTCTCTGTCTATTTTGCTACGTGCGGAATACAGTGTAAATCTGTTGACTTTTAAATATACTAACCCTATGAGAATTGTGAGTAACTCGAGAGGGCCCCGCTTCGTCATCTTCCCCTTGCCTTTGTCTGTAATAAAAGAAACAAAAATATTTTAATAAGTTCTACAAAAAATTTACATGTTTCTATAGCATTTTTTTAAATGACTGTTTATGTATGGCTGTGGATTTGTATATCACTTTGTTACAATGTTTCTAGACGCCGTCGTGAACACTAGGTTCCCATATTTTTCTACGTACCTGCTATGCGGATAAAATATGCCTATGATATAGTTACGATACGATTTCAATAACCAGTTGGGAATGAGAAGCCCTACCTACCTATATGTCAACAGAGGAGCGTCCTCATCGCTAGAGTACGGTCGATACGAGCGGTCCGACTCGTAGCGGCGAGAGGCGTCGGCGGAGCCCCAGCCCGAGGGTGAGCCCGAGTTCGACGAGGACGACCAGCTGGCGTCCGTGAAACGTTCTCTAGTACTGAAATTGTCAAAAAATCTAATATTTATTGTTATAGCAGCAACATAAATACATCATCTGCGAAAATTTTAACTGCCTAACTCACGATTCATGAGACTATCTCATGAATGATGATAGACGGACATATAGACAGCGAAGTTTTATCAATAGTTACTTTTCACAAAAAAATATATCGTACCGTTTATGTGGTTTTGAAGCGCCCGAACTAGCCGAACTGCGTAAACGCCGTCTCTTACGTTTACGATTACTACCAGGGGGTCGGGCTCCTCTCTAAAAAATAAATAATAATTATAAATTCCTAATCTACACCAATATTTCTTTTTCCTCTCCTGTATTGCTGCACAGTGGCGACACTTAACGCTGCTTTGTCGAACACACAACCATTATGTTTATAAGCCTGATTTTTCATGAGCGACTCATAAATATTCATTATTTTTGTTAACTTCAGGCTGTATACCATACATAACAAGGTAAAGGAAACCTGGAGACCTAGAGTTACCCTTCATTCTTTATTTTTTTTGCCTCATTACCAGACTGAGGTAATGAAAACATTTCATTATTCCTAGTGCGAATCAAACCCACAACCTGTCACAGTACATACAGTCGCACGGTCATAAATGAACGAATGACTGGATAAATAAATAAAACACACCTGTGGCCCATTTCTCGTTCGATGTCTTTGGGCGGAAGGTGATGGTTCATATTCTAATTCAACTTCGTCTTCTACTAATTCTTCTTCTACGACCTGTTAGAATAATTAATGTTAGAATATCATTAATTAATAAAGATTTTACTATGCATACGAAACATACATAACACGCGTTGATGCAGATTCAATCTACAATAAGAGAAATTCTTAGCTTCATGTTGTATCGTAAAGTAAGTAGGAAACCTATCAGGTATTCAAACACATCGTTCCATTGAAAAGCTCAACGTCCAGCTTTGCCTTGGTATTAGAACATAAAATAAATCATTCCTCCGAAGTAGAATCGAACCCGCAACCGTCGCGTTGATAGATACGTTACGCTGCTGCGTCATGATGTTCTAATTTAATTTCATAAATTCATATAAATGTATATAAAAAATACCTCAATGCGCGAATAAGCGCTAGTATCGGAGCCGGATTCATTGGGGGGCTGTCTGTGCGATTCCTCGTCAGAGTCTGATGGTACCCCATTACTTGTTAATGTGTAACTTTCTGTAATAAACAAGGTATATTTTATTATTATAACATATAAGAGTCAAAGCGATAGGAAAGTAAACAAGGGGCGCGGATTCAAATGTCCATTTCAATTTTTTTTTCTTATCTTATTATGTGAATAAGACTTAAAAATTGATAAATTGAAATATTATAAATTGTACCTGGTGCCGGCCGACTACTTGAAGATGCTGATGCTGCACTTTTGCTCTTCTTACCCACACCTTTACCTTCAATAAAAAACAAACAAATAGTTACAAGTTATAATGAGAAACATATTGAAAATTGATCATAGCGAGACTTGGAAACCATCCTATATGTGCAAGTACCTCTACCCTCCCTCTGCCTCTTCTCTCCTTTATGGTGAAAAGGGGGAAGGCGATGGAGGAGAGAATGGCCTCTGATACACACAACACACACACAAACAAACACACACACAAACAAACAAACACACACACACACACACACACACACACACACACACACACACACACACACA
>DWAO01007606.1:0-10069 GCA_018230605.1 Heliconius congener
TGAGCCATACGTTCTTGCCAAGCTACGTCGAAATTCTTATACGCTTGTTACAACTAACTAACAACATAAGTTGTCAGACCGCCTGGTCGGTTTCCAGGAGGCGCGGGTTCGAGTCCCACTACGTTCAAAATTTTTATACGTTTTCTAAATAAGTATTTAAAAATCCATATATTTGATTACGTTAATTCAGAAGCTTGATTTTTTCTGTGGTTTAAGGGACCATAGACCGGATTATTTGGTACTAATTACAGCTTAACGCCTCCACAAGATCTCGGGATAAATGGTCTTGACAGATGGACAGACGTAATGTAAAAAAAGTATCAAAATGAGGAACGGAAATATCTTAATTGGAACGGAGTGTCCTAACACAACTAGTGTTGGGTTCCATCTACCGACTCTGCTATGTGCGCGATACAGCGTCAATGTGAAAAAAAGGATCATAGAGAACGAATTCGCGAATCTTCATTTCTCTGTTTTTGATTAATGTGAGTTTGATAATGGAATTAACAATCAACAGTTACATTACTTAATAGCGACACATAAATCATAATATGGGTGAATGTAATATTTTGGAAAAAGCTCATAAATCTTATATTGCGCACTTACTGTCACGTCTTATAAAATTGGCTGACAGCCAAACGGATACACTTTGAGAAGAATTTTGCGTATCATAATGCGTTGGTCAGTATCAATTCTGTATGTCTCTTTCTCGTATTTTATTAGTAGGTACTGCCTTAGTAGACCAAGATTTTTTTAAACATTGCAAAATGTTTTAAAGTGGAATTAAATCTTAACAAGGAGCTCTGTTATATTTAAATGGGTCCCAATTGTTGATCCTTATAAACTATTGGGCTTGGTTTTAAGGATTCTGTACATCAAAGGGAAAAACGGAACTCTTATAAGATCACTTTGTTGTCCGTCTGTCCGTCTGTCAAAACCATTTATCTCGAGATCGGGTGGAGTTTATGCATCAATATTGCTGCATTTTTTATGACATTCGCCGTGTAAACAAAACCTATAGCGTACTTTCCGTGGATCTACAGGTATGAAATTTGGTACGAAGTTGGAACTTATAATACAAGTAAAAAAAAAAAACGCTGGCTTCTCCTAAGGTTGTGTGTTATCGCCTACGCTATTTCTTCTGCATATCAATGACATGTTAGAGGATTCTAGCATTCATTGTTATGCAGATGATAGCACGGTGGACGGACGTTGTTTATTCCGGCCGCGCAAGTCTTTCTCAGGACCAACATAAACCGGTGCTGAAACAAATTTGTGTCTTCTGTTGAGGCATCGCTCGAGAAAGTCTCCTTAGGGCGTGAACGGAACTTGGTTCAATTCAACCCCCTGAAGACACAAGTTTGCGCGTTTACCACTAAAAAAACCCCATCTGCCGTATCGCTAGTCTTTCAAAATACTCCCCTTACATCCGCACCCAGTATCAGTATATTGGGCCTTAATGTTTCGAGTGACTTCCAGTATCGCGACCATCTGGAGAGCAAGACCAAGTTGGCCTCGAAGAAACTGGGGGTCATCAGCAGAGCGAGACAGTAGTTTACGCCAAAACACCGATTAGCCCTATAGGTAGGTTCGGCTTCACATGGACTTCTGTTCCCATCTCTGGGCTGGTGCACCCCAATATCAGCTTCACACATTTGATCGCATACAAGGGAGAGCCGTTGGAATCATTGGGGACCCAATTATCCGTGAAAAGCTTGACATTTTGGCTTTGCATAGAGACGTCTCTTCGCTGTGCGTTCTTCTCTACCGCATTTATCATGAAGAGTGTTCTGAAGAACTGTTTGACCTGTTTGTTACCAACCGCCAAATTTTCTAACCACACAGTGCGAGACAAGCTAAAATATCATCTACAACATATGGATACGTAGCACTCCACTACTGTTTCGTAGGAACTTCCTTCCATGCACCACGGAACAGTGGAATGGCCTACCCGTGGCAGTTTAATTTGTATTTTTTGATTTTTAATTATTTTTAAGGAAATTATAGTGTAAACCGGGATGCAATCCAAAAAAAATGTATATTCTCGATAAGTTAATAGGCTTATTTTTTTTTATACCTTTATGTACAGAATTGACTTTTCTCTCCTATTATTATATACAGAGATGACACGCAATTGTTATTTAAAATAGTTAGTTGAACAGCAAACAGCATTAAAATTGTAATAAAGTTCTAAAGTGATTTTCAATACCATATTCTACATCGTAACAGACCGTAGATTTTTAAATTAAAAAACTTTTAGTTCGTACTCTTTGATCAAAGTTTCTTGGATCAAACAAATCAATGAAATTTACTTAGTTTGAGTCAGTTAATTTAAAGTTACGTTATTTAAAAAAAAATTTTTGAAAGAAAAACAAATATAGGTTTACTTATTTAACAAACGTATAAAAATTCCAACGTCAGCGGAATTTGAACTTGTACGTTTTGGAATCTGTCCAAGCGCTATGACTGGCCCTTTAGAAAACTTATAAATTTCCTCATTTTTGTACTTTTTCTAAATTAGTAATTTTCTTTCCGAATAACACTTTAAAAATGTCAAAATATTTAAGTAATAACATTCTCTTTTGCCAAATGATAAATCTAAAAAAAATTCTTTGGATAACAGAATTTTTCAAAAATCTCCCTACAGATATATTAACGACATAAATAAGTTGTAACAAGCGTATAATATTTCAGAGCGCTTCGACGGTTTCCCACAGATCGTTCAATATTTTATAGGTCTTCTAAATAATTATTTTTCTATCCTAAGTATGGAATAACACGTTAAAATGTCAAAAAATAAAAAATTGTATTTAGTAAAGACATTTGTTTTATATGGAAAAAAATCTTGATGTACGAATAGTAAATCTATATTTATATATGGGGACTTTTATACAGATCAATTACAGAAAGCACCATACAGTTTTTGTCCTCCTAATTTATTTAAGTCTCACAACGAATCACATAATGAATCGTAAATAAGTATCAGCAATTTTAGGACTTAAGTTAACTTAAGTTTTACTTTTTACAATAAATTTTAGCATGGTATTGATACCATGCTTTAAAGTAAAAATTAAATTAAATCATATTCACGCTGTGTCTTGCACACAGCAGTGTAGGCCCTTCCAATATTAAGATACTCCATTCCCCACTTTCCGCTTTTCTATTCTGTAATTCATTCTGGAGGCATTGCGTGTTGCGTGAACTGAACGGAGTGCTTTGCCTCGACATCAGAGCGAAGAAATTAAAATATAAATTTAAATAAATAATATATTTCCTCGAGTGGAGATCAAACGAACTCACAACCAGTCGAGTTTATAGTCGCATTTTATGCCCCTGCCCCACAACTGGTCTTAGTATTTTACTTGGCTGTTTCAGTTTTTCAATGTCACGCTGTATTCCGCATACAGTAGAATGAGCATAGGAAACCTAGTATCAAGACACCCCGTTCCCCATTGGCGGAACTCAACGCCGTGCGTACGTCCTAAGGGGACGAGAGCAAGGAAATGAAAATATTAAGTAATTGCTAATTGACTGCTCACTATTACCATACTAAAATTCATTCATATGAATAGTTCTATTATAAAAACCTACTACAAGACGAGAACTCGTGTAAAAATGCCAGCATAGCATAGTGCAGCCAAGGGAAGTTAGCAGATCATACAAAGTTTTTTTGCGTAAAAGCTCCAAAACTATTTTTAAAACCTATTAGGAACTATAACACTCAGCTGCATGTGAAGAGAATTTGATTTTACTTTTGATATGCTGGACAATACTCTGCTAAGTTCAGAGACATCTAAAATTCATACAATTCTCTCCAGTAATTTTAGCGTAATTCGCGAACAAAATAACACACAGACAAAAATGTTGATTTTGATAAGTGGTTTTTTTAGCTCCTGTTATAGATATACTAATAAACCCAATTAATATATTTTTTAATTTTTCATGTACAGAAGTAGTTTGAGGAAATGAAATATTTAATACTTCAATTTCTATCTATAATTTCTGTTAATTAATTTTGTAATAATCTGCTTTAAAATATCTTTAAGTTATTAATTCTTCTTCTTTTTTTTTTTTGTATTCACTCCATGTCTGATGTATAAGTGGAAACTTTATTGGCTAATGTAATGTAGATATGTATTAGCTTTAAGTATTGTAAGCGCTGTTTGTTTCCCAATATAAAAATAAATAAATAAATAAATAAAAATTTGCTGTTAAATATTTCAATTTCAGATTAAAACTTTTAGTCTTGTAAAGTGGATGAATTTCACGCGTACAAATGCGGTTTCGAAACTTAAAAGTACGAGTTTGAGATTTAAAACGCCGCATTTGATATGTTAAAGAATTAATACAAAGATGACAGTTTAAAATTTTTAAAACTTATAAATTCTGAAACAACTCCTATTTTTCGCATAAACGGTCCTCTAGAAACGGATGATTACACCAACAAACACTGATTATTGTCTCGTGGTTATTGTGCTGATAAATTATAGTAGTTCATACATACATACACACATACATAATCCTTAATAACTATTAACATTTTTATACATTGTATTTATTTTAATGAAGGCTTACACTACTTAGTTGCACAACGTATTTGGCACAACGCCTCAGGAGCTTAAGCTCACGATATGCTAAGCCGACCTTAATTACAACTTTCAAGGTATATCTTAATACAGGTGTGCGTAAAGGGAAAAATATCTAGGTCGCACCAACATGCGGGAAGTGCTCTAATTAAAAGTAGGTGTTTAGTTGTGAACATGAAGCTTATATGAAAGTGTTGTTGCGAAATTTTGTTTGTTTTTAATATATGTTATTTGTTATCTGTGCTTTATGTAACTTTGTTGTTAGTTTGTTTGAAGTTATAGGATTGTGGTTTATTTTTCTTGTAAATTGAATATGATTTATTCAAATTTAATTTTCCTCATATTATGAAAGGAGCTTATAATACTAAAAAAATCTAAATAAGTACGACTCCCATTAAGGCTTCCATACCAATTTCAGGGTAATAGGTAAACGGCTAATACAACTTATAAAAATTGACAAACTTAAGTTTGCGGACATACTCATTTTTTGTATGAAATCAACTAGAAATATAAGTTTGTAAAGTCTTTTTTTTATGAAATATCTATTAATTTTCATTTTTCGGACTTTTTCCTATATTTACATTATAAGTTCTCAGTTTGTGCCAAATTTATAACTGTAACCCTATAGGTGATTACGCGGTGAATTTCATACAAAATGCATCAAAAAACGCATAAATGCTCGTATCTTTTGATTATGTTGACTTAGAAGCTTGATTTCTGCTTCTACGGACGTGAATATTCGATAATAATTTCAGATGTATGTTTGCCCACTCTATCAAAACCAAACCCTGCCTTGGGCAACACTATGGTCCGACTTCGGCTGAAAAGAGGAGAACGGAGTGTCTTGACACAAGGTCCTCTTTGCCTCCCTTTGTCCCGAAGCTGGACGAATTAACGAGATATATTCAGAACAAAGTCATGTAGACAATAGCAACTGATACTTTTATATTTTTACCCCCCGCAAACAATGAAGGGGCGAGATAAAATGTAAGTAGCACGTTTTCCCTAAAGATAACATGGCGAGTCGATGATAACAAGGACTGTTTACAAGGAAATTTGAGTATATGAGAACGAATAAAAAATAAATTAGTTTACATTTTGCTATGGTACTTGTATAAAATGTTAAAGTGAAAACCAAATAAATATCTTCATACATATTATATTGGTTATCACGGATTTGATAATGAGAAGTACAGTATAAAATACGCGTTGCTATAGCAACGTATGACACTTTACTGAAAAGTGTGTATTGTCAAACATATGGTGTCTTCAAAATTCATAGTGTTTAATATAATTTTTAAAAATAATCATACACATATTAACAGTTGTAATCCTCATCCGATGACGTTGGTGAGCTGATGATGATGGTAAAAGATATAACTCCTTAATGGTTAAAACTTAGGAGATAATCTTTTAAATATGTTGACACTGGACAAACTCCTCGAATACTCCTCAAAGTCCTATGTACTCGTATATATCTGTTATTCTATAAACTAGATATTTCATTATTATGTACATAATGTTATTTTTATTCTACTACAATAGTTACAAATAGTAAAAATATGTTTTAATTAGAAATAATAAGTCAGTTCAGCATATAATTGTGTGTCTGGAGCGTGGTGATGAAGGTACGATACGTACGTGTAATTATAACTAAAAGGTCTACACTAACCCTTGTTATTTTTCTTCTACTTGTTTTTGTTTCCTATCACAGTAGCGTTATTTGTACATTATTATGTCGTTACTAAGTCTTAGTTGTATTTCCTACTTTTTTTTCTTAGTTTGTATTTTGAGAAAAATAACATAATATGACATACGAACGGATGGACAGTCATGCAGACATGACGAATCTATAAGGGTTCCGTTTTTTGTCATTCAGTTGCGAAATGGAATGATCCATTCAGGAATAAATGAGGTCAGTCATGGCACAGGAGCACAAGCGTGCGAATGTAAATGTGACAGGTTGCGGATTCGATTTTACCTCGAGGAAATAAAATATGTATTTAATATTTTAATTTTTTCACTGCGGTAACGAGGAAAAGCACGGCGTTAAGTTCCGACACTCAATCTGTTGAGTTATTGTTTTGTGACTTTTACCATTATGACATCTGTGTCACGAAACTGTGAAGTGTGATGGTAAAAGTCACAAAATTTGTATCATTTAAATACTTATACATTCTCTATACTAGTTTTAAATAAATAAGTCGACGTATCATTATACATTATTTCATGTCAAATGTTCTACTATTTTACGATTTCATAATTAAATTTTTAGAGTTCCGTACTACAAAAGAAAAAAATTTGCTGCCTGTATGTCTGTCTATCGGTACCATTTATCTTATGTTCCCATATAGGTATCAAGCTGAAATAAATATCCAATACCTAAATCTCTGGTCCCTTGAAACAAAGAAAATGTTAAGCTTCTAACGTCAAAGCAACGCAAGAGCAATGATACAAACATTTATGCATCGTTTTTGTAACATTTCAATAAAATTATCTCAGCCTATTTAAAACCTATAGGGTACTTACTTCCATTGGAATTACAATCGTAAAATTTGGTACAAAATGAGATCCTACAGTGAAAATAGGGCGATTCCGATCCGTACTTGACCGGTATTTTTTTAATTATTACAGTGCTGATTTTATTACGTTCAAGTAGCATACTTGGCACTCTACTTTTTGATAAATTTTACTTAAAAGTGCTTATATATTATGATGTTAAAAATATGTAATATTTTTAAATTGTTGTAAATGTTTAATTTAAATTGTTAAATTTTTGAATAATCTATAATTACATCAGTTATATAGTTTATCCAAAAAATAATACCAATTTAAGCAGTGTAATAGGCATTTGAACCCGTCTGATAATTAAGTTTTATTTCTCTTAGCAGAACATGTTGTTCGATTAATTCTATCGGATTCGACATCTTCCTAAAATATTAGCAAACGTTTACATTATTAGTAGTTATTAAATAAGAGAAATTGGGACATTACATTGTTATTTGATTTATATGGTTTCCTTTTTATAAACGGCCATACAATTTTCACTAATGTTTAGAATTAAAAAATAATTAATTAAAAAATATTCACAACACCGTCGTCTAATTAAAAAATGTGAAGACGCTATGGTAGTATCGGTTTTACACTGATTTGGGATAAGATTATTTAAAAAAAAATCGTATCCTTGATTTGGTTTGAGGGAAGACAATTTGTTAATTAAGTCTCAAGTCAGTCAGTCTCTAAACATAAATGTTTGTAACTTAAAACAATTTAATAAGTAAGGGTTCTTACGTGTAAGAAGATAGGAAACAGGAGCAAAATAGTGTAAAATATATCTATAATTATCGTTTAATTCCTAGTTAAGCATTTAACTCTATATATATTATATAATATGTAACTATAAAATAACAATAAAAAACCAACAAGATTTTTATTTCTCAAAATAATTTTGATATTATGATAATATTTAAATAGAGCGGCGTTCGGATTAACTCAAGCGTGAATATTTAATGTTTCTTTTTGACTGGTTAAATTGAAACGCAGATGGTTTCACGGCTTTAGTCATATTAGCATACCTTTCCATACGTGGGTCTCTCGCTCAATTGCTATTTACATAATTAGACCCGAAACTAAACGCGTGGATTTGAAAACGATTTACTTTTGATTTTTTTCTTCATATGAATTTCGTTGACAGTCTAACGTTACTATTTAATATTAATGGCAGCAATTATAGATATCTTTCATAGTAATGTTTTTATAAACTATACTACTAATACATTTTTCTTTGTCTAGTAATATTAAAAGAGACGAACATAACTTTTAATATGTTATATTAAACGTTCTGCTGCAGCATTCCGAGCGCGCCAGTTGTGCACAAATCATTTCGCTATTGTCACGTAAGATGTTGTAGTTGGATATCTTAAAAAAGCGTGTTTTTTATTTACTTTTTTATATTATTTATTATATATTTATAAGGAATTCACAACCTACATTCGACAATTGATAAGGAACCGTCGGTAGGCGAGACCGACTTCTTGGAAGTTTTTTTTTTTATTTTAGTGCATTACCATCTGTCTTGTCAACTATGCAAAACTTCAAATTAATCAGATGTTTCAAAGTCGGTCAAAATCATCATCATACATACATATATTAAATATATGTATGTATATAATACATTAAAAGCATGTTAAAAAACCGTCTATAGGTTTAAATGACATTGACATGGGTGCAATGCGATCCATTACTAGACTTAAAAAACGATTATAAAAAATGTTGCTGAAATTATTTAACCCTAGATAATTACGCTCCATCAAGTTCACACAATGTATGTATATGTTAGGCACAATTTTTAAGAATCTCCTTAAATGTATACTAATTTGTTTTAGTTTTTAGTGATAATATATATGTATATGTAATTAAATTAAAGTTAAATCTATTGTTGATTGAGGCCAGCAGTTGATTTCAGTTTTGCCACTCAACACACAATGCCTCCAGAATCCGGCAGAAAGTTGAGAACGGAGTGTTTTATCACTAGGTTCCCCCTGCCTACCCTGCTGTGTGCAGGATACAGCGTAAAGATGATCACGATCTATTGTTGAATTTTTTTATTTTTATTTTATTGAAGTTTATTTATATAATTTGCATATTTTTGTGTAATTATTTACTTTTAAGACATTTAATTACGATCATTTGTGCTAGATGTCTAATATTGCAAGAAATAAACAGAAACCTATGATACCCAGGAAAACAAACACAAGTAAAACAAACCGGCTTTGTTTGTTGGCTTTGTAATTCGATATTGTAGTAAGGTTGTTGTAGCATTAGCTTGACATCGACTTCCAAATTATAAAATCTTTATTTAATAATTTTTGTTTAACAAAATCAAAGTACGTTTTACTTTATGTAAAATTATATTTTACTTTTTAGTTCGTCGTTTGATGTCGGTTTTTTTTTTGTTGAAAATTATTTCATTTTCTTTTTTTTTTGTTGCTAAGTAATATAACTTTCAATTATTTATCAAATAATATTGGTAATATTTGAGTTTTTAGTGAAATTGTCCGCTCGACGTATGTTTAGTTATTACGTAACAGTGAATATAGTTTAGTTAACTAAGGTTAAAATAGTTACTCAATTTTAATCTGCAACATTTCATATCTACTACTACCGAATGGATGTCAATAAAACTTAACAGTAATACAACTTATACATCAGAATAACACAGACTACAAAAATGTGAAGATTCTGTATAATTTGGCTATTATATTAAAATAAGTTTAAGTGTGCGAAGCCCACTCGGGTTTCGGGTCGCTAGTTATGTATTTAGTTATTACAGTACAATATGACGTTATGAGGTAACATAATGTAGCTTATTAATTTATGAAAAAAGAAAATAAAAAGGTTCATCAATAAATTTAAAATACCTAATTTAATTTAAAATCTATACTTATAATAAATCTGTAGAAAAGTCGTTTCTGTACATTGAA
>DWAO01007607.1:0-10069 GCA_018230605.1 Heliconius congener
ACAATCACACAGTTGTGCCCCTCACAGGTGGTGTGTATTGCTCATTATAATTTTAGATGTAACATAATATAAACAATATTATGTAAAATTGTATATATTAAAATCAGCTTCACGCTGTATCTTGGACACGGAAGGGTAGGCAGAGGGAACCTAGTGTTAAGAAATTCCATACCCCACTTTCCGCTGAGTTCTGGAGGCATAATAGATGCAATTTTATAATAAAGATCTTTGGAAAGAATTAGGTGTTGTATGACTTTTGCATACACTTTGTATGTGTTATTTTTGGATGTTTTATATTATATCAAATATGTGATGTCTTTTTGTGAAATAAATATAATATAATGTGTAGTGAGGCCAGTCCTGGTGCAGGGGCACAAAGGGTGACTGTAAATCAATTGGTGGTGGGTTCAATCCCCACTCAACGTAATGAAATATTTATTTACATTTATATTTTCATCTGTTCTCTCAGTGCTGTTGAGTTGCACTACTCTACATGCAATGTTTCCAAAACTATATATTATAATACAATGTAATATAAATAAAGTTTAACATATTTTGTTTGTTTTCCAAATTTCAAAATAGGAATATTTAGTTAAAAATTATTTATTTATATTATAGGCTCAAGAATCACACAAATTTCCGCATATTAGCAGTAGATGCTCATCATAAAGATAATGCTATAGCCATTACTGATACACTTGGCAGAGTAACTATTATAAAAGGAAACTTATATGACTATAGAAGTGTTGCTAGGGAGATTTTGCATTGGCATTTTTTGCCTCCCATGGCTGTATGTTTTTCTCTTCAAGGTAATATATTTGTTTCTTAATTTTTAATACTATTAAAATGTTATAAAAAAAATGTTTTGCTATACACCTACCACTTAAAAAAAAATCTGAAGTTTAAATTTGCACTCCTAATTTTAAGAATTGGCAGATACAAAATTTTAAGCATATTGCAAAAGAGTTTTTTAATGATTGCTCTCATAATACTTTTCATGCATTCACATATTTTTTTAACATATATCAGTACAGTTATTCCTCACTTAAGAAGGAAAAATATATTTTTTAGAAAATATAAAAATTTTTATGTAGCTGGATTTGAACCCACACCTCTTTGGAAACCGTTCCACTGTTCTGACCACTAAGCTATACATACTCATCAAGCTCAGTTGAAATTCTTATAAGTTTGTCACTGGTCAATACTTAAAAACATGTTTAAGAAAAACTTTTAGGTAAATTCAGAAGAAAACAAGCTAAAATAATTTATGCATACAAAAAAATTTAATGGACTTAGTATATACATTGTTTATTCTATTGAGTTAAAGGGTCTTGACAATAAGTTTCGTTTGCCTACTCTGCTATATGCCAGTTAAAGAGTAAAGTAAAAAAAATATCTTTCTATCTTTTTAAAGTGATGGATTTTTTTAATGGTGTATATTTATTACAGGAAGCTACATTATTTCTGGTGGAATGGAAAAAGTATTGGTGAAATGGACTCTAGGTGATTTGGCTCATAAACATAATGAGAAAGCTTTCATACCTCGTCTGCCTGGCATGGTCCGATTTGTTACTGCTAATAGTACTCATATAGCTGCAACTTTGTCTAATAATAGTAAGTTACTTATTTATATTATACAGGGTGGAAGTGACAGCGCTCTTTTTACGGGAATAGGGTAAAATATTTTAAACCCATGTGTAAAGAAATTAATCAAGATACCTCAACAGTTTAGACATAGGATGTTTTTTTTTCATTTCACGATGTTTATCCATACATCTATTTCGGGGTGACGCAGTTACGCATAGATACCAATAACGTACACACACATTACTACAAAAATACTACTAAAGATTCATCAACTTTGAACTGTGCCGCCAATACTTACGACTCGATTTTGGAATTGCACGGTGGTTTCCCTTTGATAGGTTTATGTGTGCGTGTGTCGTTCTTGATAAAGAGCGTTTTATATTACAACAATAATTTTATTATTTATTTTTTTTGAGAAAATAACTTTTTCATTGTTGGGATTTTTTAAAATTGTATTAGGCTTTTATAGAGTACTTAAAACTGTAGATTCATTTAAAGTGGTGCTGACATTTCCACCCTGTATATATTTTTTTCCTCTTCTTCTATATCATATTTTTTTGTCTATAACAGCTGTTCCAAGGTTCCAATATACTACCAATTACCCAATTACAATGTGAACAAGTAAAGGAACTCACTGCCGCGCTTTGTCATTTTACCAGAGTGAAGAAATCAGTGCAATTTATTTCTCCAAATAGGAATTCAGCCCGCAACCTTCGCGCTTATAGTCAGATGTCATCTACACCTAATCATGTTATTATATTTCAGGTGTGGTTATAGCAAATGCACAAATGCATGTGACAACAACTATACTAGAATGTGGTGGTTTGTCTCCTATGACGAGGGCGCTCAGTACTCCTCTAGTATATCACAGGCGGCTCTCTGCATTGCTTATGCCCGGTAGGACTGGTCACTTACAATTATATTCAACAACCACTGATAAAGTGCTTTATAATGTAAGTAATCTTTTTTATGCAAATAATATTTATTATTTAACTCGTTCATGCCTTATAAATTATGTTATTATTGTTGAATTCATTAATATTTTATTTGTGTCGCGCTGTATTCCGCACACAACAGGATAAACGGCGGTGTTAAGACACGCGTTCCCTTTTTTCCGACGAATTTTGGAGCCAATAGTCGTTGAGTAGCGGAACTCAACGCTGCGCTTTGTCCTCGACACTTAAGCGAAGAAATGAACATATTAAATATTTTATTTCCTTGATTTCATTAATTTTATCCATATTTCCTCGTTCTAGTGGCAACAGTGAGTATTTTAGTGTTTTAACACTAATTTGCCTCTGGGGTTTCAAGACAATGTGTAAGCGATGTTGTGGGTTAATTAAATTAAGAAATGAAAACATTTCTTTATTTTTCCAGAGTGGGGAAATAATTCAATTTTGGCGCCGTACTTTTTTAAGATATAGTGCGGCGTCAACTTCCACCACTCTACACGCAATTCCTATCTTAACTATGATACAATATAGGCTTTTTTTCTGCCTCCTATAATTGATAAAAGAGTGAAGCTAAAAAAAATAATTGTATAAAATATTTTTTATTATTACCATTTTTATTTTTAATAAACATTTTACAGATTGACATAACACGCATGAACAGCATACCAGCAGAGAGACAAAACTTGTTCCCCCGGGAGACCGAAGTCACCTGTGCTGCAACCAGCGCCAACGGCACTTGGCTGGTCACGTCAGAATACAGATATGACAAAATAAATTATCCCGAAGAAAAGCTCAAATTTTGGGCCCTACAAAGTAATATGACCACACGTTTTAAATTAAACACGTGTGTTAATTTATCCCACGGTGGATGCAAAGTTGCAGCTTTAGCACTGAACGATAAGGGCGAGTTTTGCGTGTCGTCGGGCTCGGACCAAAAATTTAGAATATGGAAAAGAGGCGTTTCTCAGATAGGTGGCAAAAGGATTTACTGGCATTGCCTGACAGCTTGTTACTATTCATCTGGTGTTGCCAGTATCTTGTCTGATCAAACATTCAATAAATTCAAAAGCGGTGAAAATTTACAATCTGGTGATATAGAGAATTTGCCGTACATGAAATGGGCTGGGAAGAAAAATGATATCGTTGATAAGATATTTAATATACATAAGACGGATAAAGTGAAAGATGAAAATGATAATTTAATTGGCAGAGTAGCCATATCCCAAGACGGCTCACTGATTGCGGCGTGGTTTGGTGTTAAACTGACACTATGGGACAGCCATTTGTGTAATTTACGTACTACCCTCTCTCATCCCGCTTTACGGCCTAAGGGTGAACATGTACGTTTTGGAAATAATGATGCAGCACATTATGTAAGTTTCATTTTTATTTTTATTTTTTTTTATAACATTTACTATCTAGTTCCGGAACTACCTACACAACCTAGCAATAGACATTTAAAATTAAAACATTCTTACAATATTCTTTTACAATATTTTCGCTTTAAAATTTATAGAAATTAGATTAGGGGTAAAATGTTATATAATAATAATCATTTTGATATCAAATAATTTAAGTTTTTACGACTTTTATTAATATACTTAACCAATTTATTTATTATAAATTGAATTTATTTTACAAGTTGTCTTGTCGCAGTTCACCAGCACCGTGTCCGACTTTAAACGTCTTTTCTTTCTCTTCCTAACTTGTTATATGCAGGATAAGTGTAAATAATAAATAAATAAAATTTTATTTCCTGACAGCTGGTTTGTACAACTAAAAGCTGTGTTGCCGTCTGGAGCCTTCTTTCGTTGACTATAAAATGGATGGTGCAAATAGAAGCAACGTGTCTAGTATCCGATCCGTTCTCGAACAAAATGGCGATGATCACCAGAAATAATGACGGTAATGAAACACTCAATACTTTTTTTTTAGCTTCACGCTGTATTCCTCATATAACAGATGAGCGATAGGAGAGCGGGATTCTGGTGAACTTGTTGCTTAGACTCCCCGTTCCCCCTTAAGACTTCTTCCGTTGCCCACTTTCCACCGAATTCTTAAGACATTGTGTGTGTGTTGAGTGACGGAATTGAGTTTCGCCGACGGAGGAGTAGATTCACGCTGTATAGGATAGTCAAAGGGAACCTACTGTTAAGACCTCAGTTTTACACCAAATCCTGGAGGCATCCTCAAGTGGGAATAAAATCCTTTCAGTCTAAGTCTAAATAAGTTTACAGTCGCGCTTGAGCCACTACGTCACGACTGGCCTCCATTCATATGTTTTTGTTTTTCAGTATTCGTATTCACTCCACACAGTTCCACGCCTATATTGGTCGAGAAGAAAATATTAAACCCAGAAGATGGTATATTTAAGAAGTGTACTTTTGGCTCCTCCTCGGGCGACGACGTGCGGCTATATATGATGAGGAATAACGCTGTAAGTGAGAAAATATGACACATAAATATATGGGTTTAGGGCGATTTAAACCAGTTTTTAGGCTTATATAAACTTAAAATTTTGGTCAGTCTTTTATTATTTTTAACACTCATCATATGTATTGCAAAGTAAATTTCCTTACATGGTATTTTTTCTATTTATATGTATCACCTTTAACTGTATAACTGCTATATAAATTATACGTTATTTTCCAAAACTAAGATGCTACTAGTGCACCTTAATATGTCTACTCTTTTCCATAGATCTAAACAATTTGGTCCTTGGATACTTATTTTTTTATATTATGTTGTATTCTATTACCAGGAAGTCTACTGCCTCGAACCGGAAACATCTAACGACAGCCATCTTGAAGTAATTTCAAAAAGAAAATTACCCACTTCTAAATTTAGTGCTCTCATAGCGGAACAACAGCTTTACGATGTTCGCTCAAATTCTGCGGCAGATGTGTTTGCTTTGAACAAAGATGCCCTTGGAAACAACGCTATAGCTCAGGTAGTTCATTATATTTCGCATTAACCGTTGAGATTTATCAATTTTAAGGCAAATGGTTGAAGGCGAAAGAGAATTATGTAAATCTATTGGTCTAGCAGTGTTCTGCTTGCTAAAATATGAGTCGTTTTTACTAAAATTATGGGTGACAAAAAAATATGTCTCAATATTTCGGATAACAAGCAATACAATAAGTAAAAACAATTCATAAGAAGCTTGTGCTGTTTTACCAAGATTCTACTGCTCTACCCATGTTTGAAAAAATATAAATTGCAACTTAATTAACTTGAACTACAATTATATAATATGTATGTCTTATACATATTAGAAATGTTGAAGAATTAGGCGTTATCTGGTCAATATTTTATTTTATACTTAAAAAAACGAAAATGAATAAATTAGTTGAAGTACCTAATTAGTTACCCAAAAACACTAATATTGAGTGTCACACTTTTAATTTGAAAGTGGAAAATGGCATTTAGTATGATATTTATAATATTGTAATTTATAATTAATAGTAGATAATATTATGATTATTATACTTGTAGTATAATCATTATATTATCTATAGTTGCAGTTGTATTTTGTACAATGCTTTTACTATCTAGTAAAAAAGTAATGATATGTTTGTATGTACAACTCGTTACAGCTAATTAATACTATAATTTTGTATGTTAGTTTAATACATTAATATAATGCCATTAAAAGTATATAAAGCTTAATACTTAAAAAAAACATATAAAATTTGAACTGATCTGAACTGATTTAAAGTGGTCTCAATTAGCTGCAATACAGTCTTTTCAGTTGACTTTGCTTATTGGATCGCTTTTATCATACGAAACACTACATGGACGGCTAGGTCTTTTACTGATACAAACATAGGAGGTATTCGAGGTCATTGTACATAAACATTTGACTAACACCAAGCAATGGAGGATTTTAATAATTATATTTGGCTTCATACATACTTTGTGTAATGCAACCATAGCGATTCGGTTATTTTTATCACCCCAAAAAACTTTAATATCATGTCGCAAAAATAAGAAAAATATGGACAAACGTATAAAATTCACAGATTCCGAATTCAAAACTAATATTTTGTTTATTTTTAATTGTAACAGTATTTATGGCCAAACTACGTATTATATTATAATAAGAGTATATAAACAAAAGTTAGTGTATAGTTTTTTACAACTATAACACAATTGCTAACTAGGATTAAAAGAATTAATTGAAAGATTTGTATTGTTGCTATCATAATGCAACTAGTGATAGTGATAAGCCTAAGTATTCTTTGAATGAAACACATTAAAAATAATTTCTTATTACACAAATTAATTACTTATGTACTATTTACTATGTATGATTTTTATTTCTGATGTAATTTTTTTTCTTAAAACTGTTATATTATGAATTATGAAGTGTAACTTTAAAGTATATTTTTGTCAGCTTACTTACTTAAGCTCTGCAATAGTTTTTTTTTAAATCGTCTTTTTTTTCAGTTCATGTCTGGAGCTCCACACATGTTGCCACCCATAAGCCTCTTATGCCCCTTGTTCTTACATCACATATCTGGTTATGAAGAAATTGAAGAAGAAAACCAAGAAGAAGAAAATATTATGGAAGTGGACCCTCATAGCAGCGACGATGAGAGCTCAGAAGTTAAAACAACAAGTACGCAGAAACCAATTCAGTTGTGGGCACCTAATTATGAAGACGTCAAGGAAAAGAAACTTAAGAAAATTTTAAAAGAACCATTTTTAGATGTAAATATAACATCTTCTGTATTCAATATCTGAATATAATAACCGCATAAATTTTATTTGTATTTTTCATTTTATATGTTTATTTTTGTATATCCAAAAATATCAGTTTTTATATAAACTGAGGAAAAAAAGGGATTGTCGAAGCCGAGATTTAGAATCGCGCGTTCGTAATGTAAATAATGCAAGTGTTATTTCATAATTTAATCTAATTTTATAAATCAACCTGAGGTCGTCGTAGCGCAGGAGCACAAGAATGTGACTAACGCGACGATTGCGAGTTCGATCCCCACTCGGACGAATGAATTTTTCGTCTTGGTATCTAGACAAAAGCCCGGCGTTAAGTTCCACTACTCAACACGTAATTACTTGAAAAAATAAAAAATCTAACTTTATAATACTTCTTTCTACGCTTGCGGTTGATGGGAATAAAGCACTGACTACATTATATATGTAAAAATATTAACATACAATAACAGGATTCAGACAACGCTTGTTAATTGAAATAATCAAATATAGGATGCATACTGCACTCGATTCAATGTAAGTACCTACTTACATAAAGTGATAAAGTTTGCAATTATATATAAAAGATAACTGTTATACATATATCTTTTAAACAAACATATTGCATTATCTTTAAAACATTCAAGAGTGAGAACGTTTGCTAATATAAATGATCTTAACATAATGTAATCAACATTGTTATACACTTTGATATCAAAATTGTAAATGTAATTGAAATCAGTGACAAAGACTACGAGATATTAAAGATCATTTCTACCTTATTTCCGAGGTGTTAATGAACATGTTTTAAATTTTTCAACATGGAACTATTTGAGGAAATGGAAATTAAATATATAATAGAGCAACTTGGCATTGCTTCAATAAGTAATTTACATTGGACTGTCGAAGCCTATTCAGAAACTTTGATAGGTTTTCTTGGAGAACATTTAATTTTAAAAGTATGTTTTGAATTAGAGGGCATCAAAATTGACAAGTCATTTTTCGTTAAGTGTATACCACATCGTGACGAGCTAAAAGCGAACAGCTTGAGGGAAAGTAACTTTTTTCAAAAGGAATACGTCATGTTGGGGCAACTATTTCAAAATTTTAAAGAAGGGAAAGGTATGTACCAAAAAAGTGCTTACATATAATTAGTTATTTAAAAACATCAAACCACATTTAATATTTTATTTGAATTATACTTTTCAGATCATAGAGCTTTTCGTCCAAAATGTTTATACACCAGGGGAGATGTGTTTGTTTTCGAGGATGTTAGACTCCTGGGTTATACCATGCCATGTCATCTATATACTTTAAAACATGATGAAATATTAGCTACAGTAGCAGCAATTGCTAGATTTCATGCCCAATCATATATTTTCGAAGAATGCCAGACTAAGAGATTAAGAAGGCGGTATAGGATTTGGGAAACATACAGTGAATATCTCAGTGAACCGGTAAAAAATATGCAATGGCGAAACACGGGTATGAAAGCAGTTATTGATGTCCTAAAAGTTTTTTCACAATATAAGTCCAACTCCAATGTTATGGGAATTATAGAAAATAAAATACCGATTCTTTTCGACACTGCATTTGAGCTCATGAAACCCAGTGCAAAATACAGAAACACAGTTATACACCGAGACATTTGGACAAACAACATTTTTCTAAAAAAACTGAACGATGGACACACCCACGCGCTGATTGTGGATTTTCAAACGGTAATGTATTGCTCCCCTATGCTCGATTTATCAACACTCATATACATCAACACAGCGAAAGAATACCGAGTGGCTTATATTGACAGCATAATTGATTATTATTATAATATCTTGAAGGAGGAGTTACAATTGGAAAATATAAATGTGTGTTCTATAATGGACAAAGAAAGTATTATTGCGTCATATGAAGAAAGTCTTGTGTTCGGAATGACGCAAGCAGCTCTAATTCTTCCAATAGTACTAACTGATAAAAAAATAAAGGAAATGTTTGCTAATCCTGAAACGTGTGAGAGGTTGTTTTACGTGACACGCAGCCAAGAATTCATTGATTTAGCAAGAAAAAATGAAAACTATCGGCAACGAGTCCTGGAGCTCTTTGAGGAGATAGTTGAAAAATTCGTGTATCCGCTTGCGGTTGATGGCTAGCTTTATACTATATAACATAATTCAATGCTAGTTATCTAGAAGACAGTAGTGCACTTCTGTAATGGAGGTCTGTATGAGGTTTTCTTATACAAAATATAAAAAAGAAACTTTTTTATTTCTAAAGAAATCATTTAATTATTATGATATAGATAGATATTGCAAATGGTCAATACGGAATAAATAAAGTGTATATTTTTTATTAATATTACGAACTGTGTAGTGCTTAAACAAAATGCTGCTACTATTCATATTTTTTGAGCTTACGCTATTACATTTATAGTATATAACAGGGTAGACAGATAAAACTTATTGGCAGGTCACTCCGTTTTCTATGAGATTTTTTCGGTATCTTCTTTGCATGAGAGGCGAATTAAAAACTGAAAATAATTTACTACGTCGTCCGAATTAGTAGGGATCCAATAATCTGTAAAAGGCTTGACACTTTGGCTTTGAAAGTATACCGAAATAAATCAATTTCTGACCACTAGGATTTACACGATTCGCGAACAAAACACCAAGACAGACAGGCAGACAAAATTTCTGCCGATTGATTTTCTTAATGGCGCATTAACGGATTAAATTCATATTTTTTTTTAAATTTTCAAGTTCATAATTGACTATTTCTAATAAAAGTGATAAGTAAATGTAGAATTTCATATTCTACAT
>DWAO01007608.1:0-10069 GCA_018230605.1 Heliconius congener
CGATTTTTATAAAAATTTAAATTCAGGTTATTAAAAATATTTTATTGAACACGTGTTTCGAGGTTTTTTTTGAATTCACCCCTAATGGTTCAAATAAGCGGGCAAAGCCGCGCGCGCCCACTAGTTATTTATAAAATATAAAAAAATGCTTGGTCTATAATTCTAATAAGACCGGATATGAGGTATATCCTCTTACGGTAATTTTTTGTGAGATGATGAAGCCTTGAAGGCTGCTCTCTCGACCCTTTGTATTCCCTCTAAGAGTTCCTCGGGACTTTTATGTGATTATCATCGACATTGTGTTCTCGGAAGGAAAAATGACGTCTTCTTTTTCATAATTTAAAAATACTGTAAAAGCTATGGTTGTGGTTTCGTGGGAATGGAAAATTAAAATTATTTCCAACTCCCTGCTCCGGTAGACAAACGGCCGCGTTCAGTTCCGCAACTCAATGTTTAGAAAAGTTGGGCGTACCATGGGGAACGGAGTGTCTCTCTAAGTTCATTTCTAATCTTAAAATAATCTCTGAAATAAAAAAATCTTTGAATTTTTTTTTTATTTCTTAAAAACTTTTATAATAATGATAGATCTGTCCCATTAATCTAAGTACATTTCATATAACTATGTATTTCCTTCATTTGTGAACATATTGAGTACATTTCCGCTTGTTATATTTTGAATACGTAATCGGTATTTTGTATTCGGTGCATCGCGTATTCTGATAAGAAAACTCGTAGCGGAACACGTCAAAGGAAATTGTGAAACTTTTTAGATTTTGACTACAATATTAGGTTTAAGCTCTGAACAAAAAGCCCGTATTTAAGTTTTTTTAGCTTCATACTGTACCCGCATACAACAGGCAGGCAAAGATAAGCTAGTGTCAAGACACTCCGTTCCCCATTTTCCGCTGAATTCTTTGCTTTGCATGTTAACCTGAACGGAACTCAAAGCAGCGTTTTGCCTCGTCACCAGAGTGACGAAATTAAAATCTCAATTTTTTTATTTTTTTCAAGTGGGAATTGAACACAACCACAAACTGTCGCGTTTAAAGTCACACGCTTGTGACCCTGCGCCACGACTGATATACTACTGTCTATATAATTATATAATAGCTTTCGTAGCATCTCCCGCTTATAGCATGGTAGAAAACAGGCCTAGTGTTAAAACAAATCGTTCTATTTCTGAGCCATATTCAGACATTACAAGTTTTGCAATGATCTTTGACCAATCTTACAATATTGTATGATGCTTGACGTCGCGGGTCGCGACGTCTCTCATGATTAGCGTACGCGGGCATTCTCCTGCGATCGCCAACACTTAACGAGTGTCCATCAAAGCTTGAAATTTTTCTTCGGGGGCAAGCTACTCTCGCCCCTCCCAGCCCGGTGCTGCTGTCAAGACCAGCTCAGATCAACAACATTAAGTCCATTTAAAACAAAAATAATCACGTCGCGGAGTTATATCTATGTTAACTACATCGTGGCTGATGCCGTTTCACAGTACGCTCGTGGTACGTACGCTATGCTTATATGGCGTTGGTCAGTGACATATTGTATACCACTTCTACGACTTGGAATACGATTAATAGGTGTGTGATGCGATTTTAATTCCCAGCTCCGGTGTAAGTAGTAGTGTCCGCCCGTCTCATACGGGTGTGTGTTGCTATTTTATGTCCTGGAACTGGTGTAAGTAGTAGTGTCCGCCGCATCAACATCACGAATCACCATTCAAATATAATCATAATATAAACAAGCGTAACAAGTACCTCCAGAAAGATCACACACGTCCCGAATCACGAAGGGTTCAATAAGACTGTTGCAACCGCAGTCTGGTAGGAACTCACTTTGTAGGGACGGGTTGGTGCACTTGCTCTTTCTTCCTTTTATTATAACTAGCTCGCAGTTATAGTGGAAAGGAAGGTAGGACGTGGCCTTGGCTTTTCTTCAGTCGTGTTTCAGTTATTTAGATAAACTTCTGATGGCATTATATAAGCCTCATAGGTAATAACTTTCTTAACACTGTTACCTTTGAATCTCTAAACGATTTTTGATTATTCATGATCACAACTATTATAAACGGTTCTAACCACTAGATACATTAAGAGCCCAACGCATTGTTTATTAAATAATATTTTTTAAGATGTTTGGGATGTCAGTTATATAATGGAGCAGCGGTGCCCAGCCTCATACTTCATCTTACTAGAGCATGTGAATCAAAATATTTAATATTCCGTTTTGCGAACCGAACCCACAGGCATCTTGTTCACAGCAAGACGTTATCCCACTGAGCCATATTTTTATTTCACCCTTATATTACTATACTAAAGAATAATTTAATATATGAAACCTTTCAAAGAATCTAATATCAAATGTCAGTAGGCTAGTCATCTATTCAATAAAAGCGTAGTATAAAAAGCAAATCGTCTATTTTCATATTGACAGTACTAGCGAGTCTATTATCCAATATCTTTGTACGTATCATGAATAGGGAATCTATCAATTGAAGTTGATCGAATATTAAATTGTTCCTTTCCTTTATGTACATGTATTCGCCACAAGATAGGTAAGAAGGTTTTTTTAGGTACTCACTATGTTTCCCACAGTAAGGTTGTGAGAGGGGGGAGAGAACATAGTGCTAAGATGATGTATCCCAATTTTTGAGACATTGCCTATGGAGTGGTGGTGGCAGTCTGGTTACCAGAGCGAGGAAATTAAAATAATTCATTTCCGTGAGTGGGTATCGAACCCACAACAGTCGCGATTACAGTGATCTAACTGTTTCGTTGCGTTACGATGACCGCTGTGCTGAAATTCTGTATTTTTTTATTTATCATCTAATTCTCGTCAAATCAAAATTTTCAGAAAGTATTACTTTGGATAACAAAAAAATCCTATCACTACTTGAGCGAGTGACTTGTGGCTCAAAATCAATTTTTCGACACTAAAAGAGTATTTCTCGAAATACCTGAACAAGAAGCTAATATAAACCAGATTTTCCACAAGTCGAAAAAAAACGACCCACATTTGTATATTTTTGCAATAAAATACACATTTTATGTTTATAATAAGTGCAAAGCATAAATGTTAGAGAAACAAAATAAAATAAAAAGTTTATAAATGACACGGACTTTTCTTATTTACGTTGATGAGCGAGACTAGTTAGGGTTCTGATAAAATTTGTAAAAAACTACACATAGATTATTTTTCGCTTCACGCTGTATCCCGCATGTAGCAGAGAAGGGAGTGTTAGAATACTCCGTTCCCTACGCACCGCCCAATTTTAGGGACATTGCGTGTAAGGCGGAATTTAACACCACGATTCTTATTACCAGAGCAAAGAAAAGAAACTATTAATTACATCGAGTGGGAGTCGAACGTACATCCGTCACGAAAACTGGAAGAAATTGTATCGCTGAGCCATGACAGTCTCTCTAGATTTTATAATATTTTTATTTTATTAATGTGCATAATAAATTAAGAGGTCCCCTCTTAAGCCTACATTTAATTCATAGTTTCTGATCATATTGTTAACACAATTCATATTTGTTCAGGGATTTCTACTCGAGATAATGAATTATCTTCTCGCTGTGGTGACAAAAGGAAACGCAATTGATCGTTGATCTCTTCATCTATCAATCTTAAAGAATTCATGTTAAGAGAATCTTGAGAGACACTTCGTTCTCCACGAGGCATTACGCGCTCTTTTTCTTATTTGACAGTGAAAGAGAAAACAATTTCCGTATTAACAATTTCCCTGAGTAGGAATTAATTGTAAAACTACCGTTCAGCATTATCTACATCTTTTCTGCAGAACCCAATGTAAGTACAACACTCGCACTTGCCCACTTTAGAGTTCCCAGTGAAAAATAAAAAAACTATTTACTTTATCAAAGGTCATGATGCAACGAGAGCGTCTTCGTGTATCTTTAAACGTCTATTTATAAATTTCGTATGTTGTACTTGGAAAAGTTAAACTGTAATACTAGGTGCTACTATAGTAAATGATGTATTCTACATTATGTATTATTATTATTTTATTTTTTATTTAGCTTAACATTAATGTTTCGTTGGTTAGGTAGAGGAAACCTAGTGTAAAGACACTCTTTTCTCCATTTTCTTCGTTTGTATTCATTCCGTGTTGAGTGGTAGAACTTAACGTCACGGTCTCTATTCACAGAGCGGGAAAATTATAATAGTTCATTCCGCCGCGTGCTTAAAACTGTTTCTAAATAGATGTATATAGTTTCTAATAGTTTTACATGTATCTGTAGTTAAACAAAATAATTTCTCACTTCCATTTGCACTCTTTCCGCCTTTTTGTTTTAAGAAACTTTTGTTTGTGTGTACTTACATAAAATATAGGGTACGGAAACAATCTATATAGATACTAAGTGAACGTTCATTCTAAATTAATTGTAAGTTTCAGGAAGACCAACAATATATAAAAGATAAATAGTGAAATTTCCGTGGATGAATTATTGTTTTTTTAGCTTCACGTTGTTTCCTGCACATAAGCAGAGGGAACCCGGGAACCTAGTTAACACAACTTCGTTCCTATTTAGATTCCGTTCCATTTCAACTTCCGTTCCCTCTTGAGCACTTTGCAGCGTCAAATTGAATATCTTGATACTGAAGAAGATGGGTAGGAGAACAAAAAGAAGGCATAAAGTTATATTATTTCATGGTGTGTCAGAAAAAAATCTGAAGATATTGTTTTTACATGCATTTAGAGGGTTGAGCGGTAACCATTTAGTGTTGCCTAATTTTTTTTCTTCCAGCATAAAGACGCCACATCGTTTGGTAGATTTTGAAAAGCCAATGCCTAGAGAAGTGATGTTCGCTGATGCATCAACACAAACCCTATGGTTTGTTTGCAAATTAAAAAGCAACAATTTGACTGTCTGAATTTCTCACTGACGTACGGCATAATATATTTTTAGAAACAAGACAACAAACTGAATACCTCTTGGCTTTTGAAATCGATTAACAAAGTAATCTCCATAGAAATGTAATATTTAATTATCGTTTCTCTTTTACGTGTTATCATTGTCATTGTACTAGATGAGTGAAGTCATCATATCATATTTACCTATAGATCCCTCATTATGATGAGCGAGGTAACTGTAATTTCTAAAGGCTGCAAAAAGTTAAAGCCACAGCACTTGTATATGTCACGGAGCTTAATCTGCTTTGTCGTTTGAAATATAACAAAAAGAACTGTAGCTAACAAAGTGATTTATATAATAAATTTTTTTAAATCGTGTCTTACTGTAAACGCTGTGGTTGTAGATTCGATTCCAACCCTGACCGGGATGAAAGATGGAATGAAATATTTAATATTTTCGTTTCGTTCGAAAAGATACGGCAAACGAGCGTTCTGGTCACCTAATTGTAAGTGATTATCGCCGCCATCACACGCGCCGCACGGCCCCGTGCAGTCCCAGAGGAGCTACAGGTGCGTTGCCGGCCTTTAACGTGGGTCGGGCTCCGGAGCCCGGCATTACCTAAAGCGAAAGGCAGTGAAATAAATCCACTACTTCCCGCCGGTTTTAAATGCCGGGGGTGGTAATGATCCGGTCGAGTCTGCCCATGCGTTGCTGGCGACGTGACTCTACCACACGTATTTTAGTCGCCTCTTCCGAAACCACCAGTAGCAGGATGATCCTATTCTAGGCCGAGATCACACGGCGAAATTCAACGGAAGATGGGGAATTGAAGTGCGTTAATAGGCACTAAAGTGTCTTTGATTCCTAGGTCACATCTGCCACCCTGCTGCTGCACTCCTTAATTCGCTTCAATATATAGATGCACGATAACACTTATCAAATGTTCAGGTAAAAATATTTGAAACCAGTAACTGTAGATCTATCTCTAATTACTTCAATAAATTAACTTTCATCGACTTTTTGAACGTTTAAATTTAAAACTTTTTTATCTCAGCAAAATTTATTACGCCGAGAAACTTCGAACTTGAGTTACTCTGCAAATAGATTCATCAATTTCTAGTGAGTTAACACAAAAAAATGGTTCATACAAAAACCTACCTAAGCTTGTATCGATATTAGATATAAAGTGTTCAGTATACATTTCTTATGAATATTTATTAATCATTAAATATACCTCTTTATGATCTACTAATACTAGGCTTAATATTAGGCGACATTAGATGAAATTTGGTTTCAATTATCAATCAGTCAATTAAATTAAATTTGGTTAACTTAAGATCGGAACTCAGAAGCTGTGGAGGCAACCGTTAATGTGCATTTTAAGTGCATTACAAATCTATTATTTAATCTTGTCTTTATTTTATGCCTGTATTATGCAACAGTTCTGGACACGGAGACCATCAAGCCCAGCCCTTTGATGCGTAGCACAACGAGGTGGTTGCGGCTGCAGCCAAAGTTCCTGGTAAGACGGTAACAGGCCCTAACTAGATTATCATAATCATAGCGGATGACACTCATCCCAGGAGCAAAAAACCACACAGAAGACAATGAGCTCAAACAGCAGGAAATATTTTTTTAAAAACAGTACTCTAAAAAAATTCCGTTTAACTTTTCCAAGATAATTAGGACGCAATCTACTATCGCAATCGAGATTGAAAAGTCGACTTCTTTTAATAAATTATAGAAACTTAAAGCTTTTGTAGTCTTAATTTGTTTTAGATATATAACCTTACTTTTTTTATCTTAACTGATTTTCCTTTATTACTTAGAGGATTAAAAAAAGACAAGTTAGAGGTTCTTAACACTGCGCTAAACAAATCTTTATATTACAAATAAAATTTTTCAGACCCTTACTGATTATACCTACTATAATCGCTATAAATTAGAAAGCCGACTGAGCTGAGATCAACATCCGTTTTCTGTTTACAGAGAAAATAGGTTTCTAACAGTGAAAATCTGCACTCAATTTTTATGCAAAATATGAAGAGATCAAATTCATTGGGGAATTGGTGAAAAATTGAAAGATAAATTTCTATGATTTTCATTCACAAATATACTCTCGATAATGGAATGGATTATGTCTTTTTGTGGAATATATAACTGCTACGTGGTGCAGTCGGAAAGCAAATGACTGTCAACAAAATGGTTATAGGATCGAGCTCCAGTCAAAGGAATCATTATAATTATATTGTAATCGATCCAGATTTGGCGATTGGCGGCCTTTTAGATTGACAGATGCTCAAAAAAACACAAAAAAATACTTTATTCTGCACCAAATAAAGAAAGAGCTGGAAGTAAAAAAAATTATATATAATATATATGCGCCTAAACTCTCGTGGCTTACTTACTCTGAAGAGTTCCATTAATCAGTTCCTGGATGCATCATCACACCAACTCGACGATATCATAGTGTTGTATTGTTACCAAAGAAACTTATAACCGCCACGTTTTACGATCATATATTTATTAACAATTGTAAAAAGTTTCTTAGATGTTATTACATAATTGCATATCGACCGAACAATGGCGTGCTATAACATTGTGCGTCCTCTAAAAACATAACCCTCCTTTTGAGGCAATAGTTAACAGTATTATAAAAGCAATTTAAAGTAATGATAAAATTTTCCTTTTATGTTTTGTGTCGACGAGTTTCAGTTAGTAAAACTTATATTACGAAGTTAGTGGAGCCCAAAATAATTGATGAAATGGAGTAGAAAGTGGTTTCTTCTTTATAATTATTATATTGTGAAGCTAATAAAATTATTCATCTCTTAATAACTCGATTACTTGCCGGTGGGTTTATTAGTAAAAAGAAACAAATTGTTCAAACGGATTAGCCTTTTTAGCTTTTATTTGGCGTATTTAATAGTCGCATGATTTTTTTTTGAGCTGACCTCAGCTTTATAGGATTTTGTTGATAATTTTGTAAACAAATTTGTTCATAATTTCAAATTTTGTTCATCATTTCAAACCTTATACATTAAATGTGATGTGTTCAACAATATAGAAACAAAAGAAAATAAGGCACGCAAGGATGGAAAGACAAATTTTACATTTGCAAAAAACAACAATATTACAATAGCGAAGGGTAGAACTTGTGTAAAAGTAAACCGGCGTTAAAAATAAATGTAAGAAGAATAAATTCGATCTGGATGATAATATAAAAAAAAAATGAAAGCTTAGGTTACGACTCTTATTCAATCGAATATTTCATTATTTGTCAAAGAATGACATCGAAACCTGAACATTTAATGGATAGCGCGCTATCGCGGCGTTGAGTTCAGCGGAACTAAGCACGCAATACCTCCAGAATTCGGCGAAATTTTTTGGGCAGATTCGTCCATTTGTCGCGCACATACCTAATGCAAATTTAAGACTAATGTGATTTTCTCATAGGCTTCTAGGGAACTTTAACTGCTTATTTAATATATCATTTATATATGTTCTAATTTATTTATAATATCATATTTTCATTTTCATTAATACATACATAATTTCAATCAATATTATTTTATATATTTTATTATAAGTATTCGTATTATATATACATGTAAATAGTAGTTCTCTACTAATAATTATTACCTAATTATAAGTTATGACACACCAGCACCATTTCGACCCATTTGAAATTCTTTATAATTAAATTTTCTCTGCCCACTTTTTAAATTGAGTTGCCACTGTGACTGTAGAATTTTTTCCAGCTTGTCTTTATTTCTCTGTTGCTGCTCTGTCTTTATTTTGCTTCAAGTTTTATTTTTATTTTGACATCATACTGGAAATACTTCACAATTTAAATTATAAACGAAAAACACTACAAAGATTAAACTTCATACGTTGGTCTTCTAGAAAATGTAAAAAACTAAAATAATAAAAATTTTATGTGTATTTGAAAATGCAACGTTTAGCGACATCTAGTAATGCTATATTATATTACTTTTTACTAAGTATTTTTACTAGGCGACAGATGGCGTTTATTTAAAATAAACGTAAAGAAATTCGTGATGTTTTTATTACAGTAGATTAGAGATTAGTTACGGCCAAAATTTTGCATACGCCAAAATATATTGTATTAAATAAAAAATATTGTTTGATTGATCGAAAAAAATATACATAGTTTATTAAATTTAATAAATGGATAATCACACACCTCATGCATGCTTATGGGGTGTTCAAAATAAATACCACCTCAAGTAGTTATTGAAGATACGTTTTTTTTTAATTAAGAATTTAACATCACAATATACATACTTTGTGTGTGTACGCTCGTGCGTTTCTGCATACCATTATTAAGAATTAATGATATCCATCGATTATTCAGTATTATAATATTCTTCATAGATTAAACAAACTGACTATATGATTGACAACTAATAAATAAGTTGAAATCCAGAACACGCACAGTAATGTATCTTCCCAATAGCTTCACCCGTAATGTTATACTCTATATTTTTACAAAGAAATATCAGCATCTACAAAAATAAATTTACTGTAATTCTATTGACAAACTCTATGCAGATTTTTAACACTACATAACATAATTTAATAATGATTGTGGTAGGCAGAAATACAAAGTAAAATGCGGGTGCTAAAAAGTTTACGTCTTGTGCAAATTCATTGCCTTGATAGTGAGCTTATCTATCTACAATAACCACTTTTATTGACAGGCATACACGGATTTAAAGAGAAAAAAAAGTTTTTGATTACATTAAAGCGCGATTAAGCATGACTCATTGTCACGTTTAGTATGAGGGGAGCGGGCAAGAGAGAGCGCGGAATAAACGGTAGAGAGATACGATCGGCCTAAGCGGTCTATATAAGCGAATACCCATTTATTATTACTTATAATAATTCTGTTTAATTTAAGTAAAAAATGTTATTTCTTAGACAAAAAAAAATTGTCAACTGGCTTCTTTTTTTTAATATACAAAATAAAGATCATTTACTTCTATGGAGGCCAGTCTTGGCGTAGGGGCACAAAGTGTGACTGTAACACCGACTGGTTGTGGGTTCGATCCCCACTCGAGAAGATTTTCATCTTCTATATTTATTTAAATTTATCTATATTTATTACTTAAATTTATATTTCCATTTCATCGCTCTGGTGCCGAGGCAAAGCGCGGCGTTGA
>DWAO01007609.1:0-10069 GCA_018230605.1 Heliconius congener
AAAAAAAAAAAAAAAAAAAAAAAGGCAGAGGGAACCTAGTGGTAAGACATTACGTTACCCACTTTCCGCCGAATTCCGGAGACACTATGTTTTGAGCGATAGTACTCAATGGCGTGGGTTGCCTCGACAACAGAGCGAAGAAAGGAAAATGAGATTTTTTCATTTATTCGAGTGGGGATCGAACCCACGAAGTCGCGTTTACACTCATACACGCCACAACTGGCGTTTAAATTTTAATATATAAAAACAATATACATATTACTTTTAATATTTAATCTAAGCATCCATCTTAGCTGTACAGATATTGGATCAAGTAAATAGTTAATAATCTGTACCGGTTTAGGTATTAAACAAGTTCTACCGAAAGGGGGTCAAAGACTATAAAAACTTGCAACACTGCAGTGACGTCACGTGCGGAAATAGCACAGCGCATTCAACCTATTTCGACCTTGCCACATTATTTTAAAATCTAGACATATTTTTATATTAATTTTTTTTTTCGTTTTTTTTATTATTATTATTGTATTGAGATAAGTCTTGAGGTAGTAAAGGACTTTGTGCCTTTGCGCCACGCATAGGCACAAAGTGTGACTGTAAAATTGACTGGTTGTGGGTTCAATCCCCACTCGAGGAAGTAAAAGATTTATTTATATTTATATTTTCGTTTCTTCGTTGTTGTGGTGAACGGAGTGTCTTAACACTAGGTTCCCTCTGCCTAAACTGCTGTGTGTGGGATACAGCGTAAAGCTGTTTTTTTTTATAATTAATATAACATTTGTAGTATTTCCGGTTAGTTCGTGAAGTTTTGATATTCTTAATTCAAATAGACTTTTGCAATCACTTTTGAACCGGCGAATAAACATAATGCTACCAATAATATATGGTCTGTAATAAATGAAACTTGAAACGGTCAAATATGTATTATTTTAAGTAAAATTATTAATTTATCTCTTATATTATTTAAACCGCTATAAAAATTGTTTTTGATAAATGAAAATGAGATAGAGTTTATAGTTTTTTTTTCTTTTCTAAGTGTTCCGCTTTAAAAATTAAAAAAAAAATATATAGGGTCTTTTTCTAAAAGCATTGCTTTTTGATTTTTATAATTATTATATATATTTATAATCAATATTTACGTCTATTATCCCGTTTCCCACGCAGAGCCCAAGTTTCGAGACGCTGTGAGCCACAACGAAGAAAACCAAATAATTCATTTCCCCAAACGCGAATTGAGACCATAACCGTTGTGATACTACATCGCTGCGCCACAACGGTCTCTATTATACAAAACATATTTATTTATAAAATTACACGATTCATACAATTATGTTACAACACAATAATGTTAACAACACGTTAAATGGAGAACGTTAAATATTTTAAATGGCGCATTCGTTATTTTTAGCCCTTATAAAAAAACTTTTGACCTACATTCATTATTCATCGAAAGCTCAAAAATGGAACTAAAGAATAAACTATTCAAATAAATGAAATGCTCAATTTTTTTTTTATATATATACCCACATATATAGGTATTTTATTTATATTTCTTTTATTTTGTATTTGAACATAATTCTGAAAAACCTATTTTCAACTATGAAATTTATTTGAATGGACGTTAAAAAAATGTAGTGGCTTGTTAGTTATAAATAACTAAATAAAATACACTGTGTATGTAATTAAAAATTACTGGAGCACTAGTGACGTCCTTGACAACTTCACGCTGTTTTGTCGCATAACAGGGTAAATAAAGGGAACCTAGTATCAAGACACTCCCTTCTGAAAAGTTTGTCTACCAAAGCATTTAGATTTACAACATTTATTCAGCTTCATGCTGTATCCCGCACATAGCAGAGGAGGCAGGGAACCTGATAACCTATTGTTATGACAAACAGTTACATATTAAGACTTACGTTCGCCACTTTCCGCCGAATTTTTGAGGCATTCCGTTGTTGAGTGAGAATCGAACCTACAACAGTCGCAATTTTGCACATTTGCGACCCTGCGGCATCTAGAATTTTAATAACTTGCACAAATAACATTTTGAAATTTTGTCCACGTCTACACCACAAGGAGACTGAGTTGTTGCATGCATCTTAAACAATCTGTACAGGAACTTGTATAATGTACTTACTCTTTGATGTAGGTAAAATCGATGGTAGAATAATAGGTGTATTAACACCATCGCAGTCCGTCGTGGCGCAGGGGCACAAGCATGCGACTGTAAACCCGCCGGTTTTTGGTTTGAATCCCACTTGCGCCACTTAACACGCAGAGAATTTTGCTCGAAGTAGGGACCAGTAAATATCATAATCAACCAAATCGTCAACGGGAAGTAAATATTATAAAAGATAACAAAACAAAATTAACTACTAATATAAATTTGTCAACTAAACTGTTCTTTGCTTACCAATTACTTCAGTGCCCCAGAGCCAAAGCAAGCCAGACCTTCGTTATTTTATAAAACATATGGAATTTGTAACTAAGGTAACTAAGACGCAAAAAATACTTCCTAACTTTCGTTAAATTATAAAATTCATTTTTTTCATTGGTAATATTAGAAATGACGTTGTCCATTACCAGACATTTAACATAACATTTTAACCCCATGCCATTGACAGCCGGGTCAGACCAAGAGAACCTAGTGTTAAGATGGACTTGCTTTACTAACTAAGAGAAATGTGACAGATAGCCACATTCTTGTTTTAAGTAAAGAAACAAAAACTACGTTAGACCAGAAAAATAATACTGGAAAGAAAGAAATAAACAATACAACACAAATGGGAAAGGAAACCAAGACCAAGCATTAATAAAAAGACCATATTAGAATTATAAACATAATTCTTAATTTCTTTTTATAACATATAAATAATTTTAATAATTCGATGTACATAATTTACTTGAAGGCAACTGACCTCATAAATAAATGGCATCTATCCCCTATAATACTCCCACTACTTGATAAGTCAAAAAGTAAGAAATTTATTAAACCTTAAGGATGAATATAGCAAAATTTAAAGAAATTATTCAAATATAATTTTTATTTTTAAAACCAGTACTCTTCTGAAAAGAATGGGGGCATCTCTTCCAGTTTTACCCTACCAATAAATGGCCGTATCGTAGAGTTGTAAATTTAGTCCTATTTTTCCTTTATTTCATAATTCTCGTATAGTCTCCAACTATTTGTATACAATTTCATTAAGGCAACGTGGAAATACCTGTGGGAGGTGCACAATATAAGCCACAACGACTATGTTACCTTACGACGTTATCTAATTTGTTTATTGAGACTTTACTTAGAAATCTATTATTACATGAGTACGTTTGCGACAACATTGGGACTTCAATGCTTTCTTTTGCTTATTGTGATTATTGTGGGTTGAAATCCTACTTTACAGAATAATAATATGCTTATATTTACATAAAAAATAATTTAATTCAGCAATTATATGCTCAAAATGAGTCAAGATAGCAAAGAGTGAGTTGTGGCACAGGGGCACAAGCGTGCGACTGTAACAAAACGCGACAGTTGTGGGTCCGATTCTCACTCGAAGGAATGAAATATATAATAATGGCCCCAGAATTCGGCGAAAAATGGGAACGGAATTGTCTTAATGGGAACAGAGAGTCTAATAATAAAAGGTGAAGCTTAAAAATCTATCTAAGTAACTAGTAGTAGTTTCTTATGTGCGTTGCAATAACTCAATTATGGAAAAGTTTCATATAAATATATGAATATGAACACACACACAACATCTCTTTACCACACTCTACAAACTGCATTCTTGTCTTTAACCCAGCAACAAAACAACAAAACTATTAACCTTTAATAATATTTGTTGAAAAAAATTCAAACAGATACTCGCAGAACAACATAATACTACAATTTACTCCAGTAGAGTTGTAAGGAACGCCGTACATTCTTTATAATGCAAGCGAGTGGAAAAAGTGCAAATATAAAACATAAAAGGCATTTGCTAACTACATGTGATGTTCTCAACATTCATATGAATCATTAGTACAAATGTACGCTTTATAATTATGAGATGAGATTAGAGTTTTATTTAGTTTCACGCTGTATCCCGTATATAGCAGGGTAGGGAGAGGGAACCTAGTGATAAGACACTTCGTTCGCCACGCCTCGCCCTATATAAGAAACATTGCGGGTGGAGTGGCAATAGCCTAACGTATACCATTAATTACAAAAAATGTTTATAAGGACAATTGAAATACCCAATAAAAACGTAGAGATTATTAAATTGCCTTTTTTCCAGCTTCACGCTGCATCTCTCATCTCCAGGGTAGGCAGTGGGAGCCTAGTGTTAAGAGATTCCACTTTCCGCTTAATTATGGAAGCATTGCGTTAAGAATGGAGAACTCAAGGCCGCGGTTTGTCTGGAAACCAGACCGAAGAAATAAAAATTTTAAATATTTCTTTTCCTCGAGGGGGAATCGAATCCACAACACGTCGCATACACATACATAATCACGCTTGTGGCCCTGCGCCGTGACAGGCCCCAAAATTGTCTTTGCTTTCTTTTATATAAAAAAAACCAGCATATTTGGCTAACAATTTGACTATTCAAATATCACGATTCATAAAATATTCTATTTATATGAAATTCTATTAGCCATATTGTTTGACACCAAACAAACTTTTTTTTATTGAGTCCTAACAAAATGAATATCAATAGACGACCTATTGATGCCTCGGGAGACGAGAACATGAAAAAATATATTTAAAAACGCCCATCTGTTGTAGTAAAAAATTATGAAAGTGCCCTAATTCAAATTTTATTTGAGGCAAATTAATAATGAAAGTGATTTTTAAGGAAAAAATAAATTTAAAGTCTCTTGAATTGTAGCTTCACGTTTTAGAGACACTAGAGTTAGGATACTATGTTCTTCACTTTCCGCCTGAATTTATGTCTTTACGTATTAACAGATATTCAATTCCCCAGCTGAGAATACTCTACCTTCGTGTTAGAGTCAAACGCTACTGCGCCATTGCGATCTCATATAACACATAGACGGATTTTAATAATAATGTTAGAAAAATTTAATCTATACTATATAATATTACAAAGCTGAAGAGTTTGCTTGGTTATATACGCTAGTCCCAGGAACTACTAGTTCGATAAGAAAAAAATATTCATATATTATATAGAGATGTTTGTCGGGAAAGAATTCACATCACATTTATTATTTCAATTTAACGTACCTGGGTCATATATAAAACACGTGGACAAGCCCGCAAATACAAGAAAGCATTATATTTAAAAAATGGCAAAAATATCGCAAAGAATAATTTTATTAAATATTAGTAACAATTACAAAAAAACCAATGGGCGCGGTGTTTATAGAATATGACAATTTAAAAATATAAAAATCGAATACTTCACTATGAAAAATTTACCTTATTCTTTAAAAAATTTAACATATTTTGCTTGAATTCTGAATCTTTCATTACTTTCTAGTCGCTGTAAATCAAATTCAGGTCAGATCGACCTTTTGTTGAAGTTACAGGTACAAGCACATTCAAAGATACCTCGGGATTGAAGGCTAAAAAATCTGTTGTTGCTAAACCTATATTACGTTCATTGCACTATTGCTAGCTGGATAATTGTATTGAATATTTAAAAAAACAAGAGTTTTTAGAACCGTATATAAACTACTATTTTTAACCGTATTCTGTAAGAAAAGGAGGATCAATTCGACTGTTTTTTTTATGTTTGTTACCTCAGAATTTTTGACTGGGTGAACCGATTTTGATGACTTTTTTTTATTTTAAAGCTAGTGCTTTCCGTGTGGTCCCATTTGTTTTTGGTCCATTTCTGACAATGGTATCTATGAGATAATCACATAAGTCTTAAATTTACATTAGGTATGTGCGAATGGACGAATAATTCAATATCACGCTAACGGCCTTCAAAATTATAAAATATTTTTTTAATAATTGTTTAACAAAATCAAAGTACGTTATACATTACTCTTGAATATTTGGATATAGAGTCCAGGCACTCACGAACTTGACGAAATAAAAAAAAGTTTAAAAAATTTAAAAAAAAAAAACAGTTTTGTGTGTTGAGTGGCGGAATTCAACGCCGCCCTGTTGCGCTTTTTTTTTTGAGTGAGAGAAAGTCACATATTTGTGCACCTGCGCCACAACTGGCCACAACGTAATGTTTATATTTATAAAAGATGTTCGAAATGTTAAATTTTTTAGATTCCTCACGAATCAGCTGTCACAAATAGACCAAAGAGAGAATATAAACCAAAATGCAATATTTTAATAACTTCATCTTTACTTGGTGCAACTTCACGCTTTATCCTGGTTAGGCTGAGAGAATCAACATCGACATGGGTACCTTTAAAACCTATCTACCTCAACCTTAAAGGCCGGCAGCGCATACGTAGCTCCTCTGATGTTACACGGTATTGTGGGCGGCGGAGACCACTTATCATCAGCTAACCCGTAAGCTTGTGTGCCTAGTCCTTTCCATAAAAAATAGTGTCAAAACACTCCTTTGTCTGCTTTCTGTGCAAATTCGTACTATTGGATATTGACTGGCTGAACTCGTCAAGAAAAAAGAAAAGAAAATAAATAATTGCCTCACGTAGGAAACGAGCTCACAGCTGAAACGTTCACAGTCAGGCAATGTTTCATGCGCCTCGATGGTCTTAAATTATTAATATTTACTTGGTAAGAAAATAAAAAATAATATATATATATAAATATAATATAAAAAACCTATACATACGAATATGTATATACAACTTAAGGACTGACAAGACACAACCGAAACTATGCAGCGTAGAACTCTGAAATTAGGCATGTAGATTAGAGAGTGTAAGCACTAAGAGAAATTACAATAGCACCGCGAAAAAACAAGTTACACTTTGTAATCCACGTAAGCAAAATACTGGCTATATACATATTATAACAAAATAAATTATTGAAATACCTCATTTACATTTTATATATTTGAAGTGGAAATTAAAAATGCATTTATATCATATTTTTTCTCTTGAACCCACGCCAAATATTCCAATGAGATGTCAAATTTTTATCACTTATCATAATCTCTAAAGTAAACTGTCAATGTAGCGACATCTAGCGTACTTTCTTCTAACTGCGCTATAAATTTAGCTTTTGCCAAAATAATTAGAAACGCATTATACACATACATATTTCAAAAGAGTTTTACTAAAAAAATAAATTATCATTCTGAACTTAAATTTAGGTAAATTTAAGTAAATAACATTGAAATTGTATATTAGTGACTTAATTGGCACTTAGATTTTGTAAATGTATTGTTTATGTTATATATTAAATTAAGCTCAAATTATAAAAAGATTATAATAATTTTGCAATCGCAAAGAAAAAGTAGAACATTTTTGCAATTGACAAATTTTTTTTACTAAAAACTATCTCTACCATAGAGACGAATTTTACGTGATTATAAACGGGATAGATATTAATTATCACGCAATTAAAATCAGTACGTGTGATATAATGATTCAAGTTAAATATAATAATTAATAGTAGTCTATTAAGGATATCCCAAAAAAAGATAAAACTAGACATTCCCATTTTACTAAAGATTTTCTTTAACTACATAAAAATAATAACTATGATCTATTAACTAGTGTTAGTTCAAATGTCAAAAAAGAATATTCAATAATTTATTATTTAATTCATGTATACGATTTGTTTTTAAAAATATAAGGCTTAGTATTCACTGTGTGTATTATTGGTATGATATAGAGCTTAATAAATAATTTTGTGTGTATTGAGGTAAACATTTTTTTATTACTTGTTCAAATTATATTGGTATTTTTTTACTTGATTTTTCATGTATTTGATAAAATGTTATTCAGAACGTACCAGAGAGATATATTTTACAGATGAATCATTCCGTTAAAAGCTTTCGCAAAAAATGAAGGAGCCGTGCGTTAAAAAATATTTTAAAAAATAATTAAAAAATCCAACACATTTGTATGCAACTTGAATAAAAACAGAATTTTTATTTCACACTATGAGAAACAGTAGTGACGTATAGCGGATATGTCATTGACCCCATTTCTCGGTATGACTGAAACAACATCATTTTAACTTTAGATGCAAAAATCTCAGCATCATTAATATTCGCTCTAGATTTTAGCTATAGGAATTAGTGACCGTAGTGACCCTAGTGTCTCGAAAACGAACCTTAAGTAAGGCCCATGTGGATAAGTGAATTAAATAGGTTACCTAGCTCTACATAATTTCTGTGGCAAAAATGCGCCTCACGTTTATCAGCTACAGTGGCTTACCAACGCAAATCTGATACAACGAGAGTACTATCAGATTTTGTTTCTATTACCATTGAATGTAGAAGGAAAATTGGCTAAAAAATTATGGGGCGGCTATATGATATTGGTATCACACCTCACCGCCAGCTCATTTATGGTAAATACACATACTGACCGAAAGCACCACCAGTTCACACTACACATGCCCGCGTTTGCACTTTGCCCGTCATGGCCGTGTTGGCTATCGACCGTGCCGGCCCGCGCCGCCCAGCGACTGACGCGCGGGCCGTGCGCGCGCACCGCACCCCCGACCCCGCCCGGAGCCCAACTTTCAGCCATCCATCCGATCGCACGAAACCCTGTCGATCTGTTTATATTGGTTAAAGCGTTCAAATTGTAGTGACTGACTAGTGTTATGCACACGGTTCTAGAACATTTTAAAATATGGAGTTTTTAAGCTTTTTTGTAGGAGGACCCTCATCTATGTTTAATTTCATTCATGGGCATGCCCACCACTTTGAGGCTTTAAACGGATATCTCTATTAAAAACGTTAAAAAATGTATATAATTGTACGCAACAAATCATTATATTTACAGCGGTTGCGGTGATAGTAAGAACAGATAAAAACAACTATTTCTGGTCTACATAACCGGAAATACTACAAAATATATAAATTAATTTATCAAATTTTGTTCATAGTTTTAATTACAAATATAAATCAAAAGCTACACCAGAATAGAACCTATGTCACGTGACGCCCGGAGGCTCTTTGGTGTTTATTTGCGGGCGCGGCGCGGCGCGTGCTCGTCGCCATGGCAACGCAACGAAACCACCCGACCCGCCCCGAGCGAGGCCGAGCCCAGAAAAACCTAGCTCCTTTTAGAAAATCTTGATTGATTATACGTTTATTATCTATATTTAAATTAAATGTAAGTAGATATATAATGAAATATATTATTTTAGGAATATTTTGTGTATCATAGATAATTTATGAATGTGTTAATTATAAATTAATATTTTTTTCAGCTTAACGCTGTATCCTGCATTTAGTGAGGTAGGCAGAGAGCTTAGTGTTAAGACACTCTTTTCCTAACTTTTTGCTCGTTCTCCATAACATTGCGTGTTGAGTAGCAGATCTTACGATGTTTTATAATAATTTGTTGTAACATGCCCATGTTGCAAGTTAAAATTTGTTCAGATTCATTTATATAAATGGTTTCTATGAATATTTATAGAAACCATTTATGTAAATAAATAGAGAATCAAAATAAAGCGCAGACTCGACTTGTATTTCTACCGTCATATAAAAAATACTAACTGGCAGAACTCAATGTAAATTACTTTCATTGGTCTGGTTTCCAATTAGCTAACCTACTGTTAAAACATTCAATTTCCAATCCCGCCAATTCCAGATTCCATATTCCTCCCAATTTTCGAGACATTGCGTGTTAAGTGGCTCGTTTGGTCTACGAGACGTATATAATAATCATTCTCCCGAGTAAGAATCTGTTGTATATTTGATCGGATAGGAGTCAAGTAAACGAAGCGTTAGTTTATAGCACACTCCTTTATTAAGCCGGGCACTACTACCCCCATGTAACAATATAAATACTTAACAGTATGGAACCCACAACAAACGCGTTTACGTACTTAATTAGAAAACGTATAAAAATTTCAACGGTTTTGCAAGAACGGTTTGGCAAGAGAGAATACTATTTTTTTAATATTTTTTAAACATTTTTAAAGTGTTAATCCACACTTAGGAAAGATAAA
>DWAO01007610.1:0-10067 GCA_018230605.1 Heliconius congener
TTCATCTCCTCGATTGGGGATCGAACCCACAACCAGTCGGTTTTACAGTCACACTCCGTGCCCAGGCGCCACGACTGGCCTCACACACACACACACAGGACAGCTATGTAATAAAGATATTTAATATTTTTTATCTAATAGAACTTAAAATACATATTAAATAATAATAGATAATATTGAAATTGTACCAATTGATACAATTTCATTACAAAATTTTTTGGGAATTTAATTCCTCAACAGTTAAGGTACCTAAACTCACAAAAAAAATTATAATAAACATCGCGATTGAACCAAATTACAGCTTGAACTATTTCGTTGTGACGCCATCTATCGGTGGAAGTTGTTTTTATTTTATTTTTAAGATATTAAATACCAGTAACTAATTTTTTTATATAAAATGGATAATTCATTAAGTATTAACTGTAAACGCGACAGGTTTTAGGTTCGAGTTCCTCTCGAGGACATAAATTCATATCTTTTCTTGTTATTTCATTTCTTTTCATTATTTCGCTTTGGTGTCAAGGCAAAAGCACGGGGTTGAGTTACGTTACTTGAAAAGCGATGCCACCAAAATACGGCTGAAAGTGGGGAATGGAGTGTTTTAACACTAGGCTCCCTCCGCCTACCTTCTTACATGTGGGATGTTGAAAAAATTAAAGAAACATTAAAAATGTGGTTAAATTTTAAAAGTAGCAAATGTTTATTAATTCTGTTTTTTAATTTTTTTGAAGTGTATAATATTGACAAGATATGAAAAAAACATTATTCGACTATAAATAGGTCGTTGCATTCAAAACAATGTATCGAACCCACGACCCCTTTTTAACAATATGTATTAACATTCAAGCATTGATTTGAAACAATACTTGTTCTTTCAACTAACGTGATTCGTGATTGTTCTTCACGAAATGCAACGTATGGGAAATACGCCTTTATTTTCAAGTAAATTAGTATTAAAATTGTAAGTTTTTTTGTATTTTATGTACCGGAAGTCGATATAGTGTTAATCACGATTGTGATAATTTTGAGCCTTTCGTGCTTGTAAGTTGACAATTTCACGACATTTTTTTTGTTTAGAAAATATATTTGCGGTGTGGGCAAAATACTCTTCTGGGGTGGGCACTTTAGTTTTGGAGCACCCAGCCTCCCTTTATTCCTGTGTCCATTGTTGTCTGTCAGTCACTCAGTAGCGGGAGAATTTTATATATAAATCATCTTAACGCTGTAGCCTGCAGCAGGGTAGGCAGAGGGAACCTGAGGACTATTAACACACTCCACTCCCCACTTTCCGCCGAAATCTGAAGGTATTGCGTGTTGAGTGGCGGAACTCAACTCGACAGAAGGGCGAAGAAATGAAAATATAAATTTAAATAATTTAAATAAATATTTCATTTCCTCGAGTGGGATCGAACCCATAACTAGTAGATTTTGCAGACACTTTGTGCCTCTGTTCCACGACTGCCTTCAATTTTATATATATAAATTAAATTATCCCTTCCCTAATTAGAATTGACTAATATTAATGAACACGACATAGTTAGTAGCTTGATATATCTTTACTCTTTGATCTTCGCCTCACTAAATACAGATGGTTCTTTGATTTTACAGAACTTGCTTTTGGTTGTATCGTTTATATTAAATACATATATGTATGTATGTATGTATTGTCTGATTGTGAACGCGACGGTTGTGGCTTCGATTCTCATTAGGGGGAATAAGTTAGTTTCATTTTATCGTTCTAGTAGAAAGATACAGCGCTCCGTTGAGTTCCGCCACTCAGCGCGTACTTCAAGCCTTGAGAATCCGGTGGAAAGTGGAGAATGGAGTATGTCATGGGAACATAGTACTGGGTTCCCAGGTTCCCATATATGTTATATACATATTCCCTCAATCAAGCATCAAATCCTCTCCTTCTTTTTCCTCTCCTACTAAGCACGATGCCCTCGATAGATAAACTTAAGTATATTTAAGTTTATCTCGTGATAAATCCGCGTTATCTGAACCCCATTCTACCTACATTGTGTGCAGAGCGCATGCGCGGGGAATCACCGCATATTTTTACCACCAGTCAGCTGTCAAAGGCCGAAAGCGTTCTGACGCATTATAGTCTTAAATTAAAAAAGAAAAACGTGAAAAGAAGGGTTTATTAATAATAAACTGTTGATTAAAAAAATATAAACTTTGAATTATTAAATAGTTTTCTAATATTATCTTAATATTTGAAGTGTATGTGTTATATTTTTCATGTTTATAACTTTAGGACAGATTTATTGTTTTGTATTCACAATATAATAATAATAATAATAATAATTGGTAATAAATTATTAATAATAGAAATTGGTTAAAAATTGTATTATTGAAAGAAAAAGAGAGATAATAACAACGCTGCGGTCGCTTTTGGGAGTCTTTATGTCACACGGTTTGTGTACGCAGAACTAGAGGAAGGAAGGCGAAGATTATTTGGAAGTAAGTTTTAGTATTATTTTTTTCTTAATGTGGCGGTAGTGGGTCAATTTACACTCTCGAGGATGATTTCGTTCGCTCTGGTATTGAGACAAAGCCTGGCGTTGAGTTACGCCAGTTAATACGCAGAAGAAAATCAGACGGTGCGTTTAGATCCCCCACTGAAAAGTAACGGAACGGAACGGAATGTTCTAACACCAGATTCTTAGGCTCCCTCTGAATATCCTCATATGTACGCCGTACAGCGTGAAGCTGCGTGAACAAAAACAACAAAAAAACAATTTAAGCATTTCTGTACTACAAACATTATTATAAGATGTTTTCAAAGATGCCTTTTACTATTAGGTATTATCTTACCAACATAATAAAGCTGAAGATTTCGTTGGGTACAACGCTCTAACCCCAGGAACTACTGGTTCAACTGGTTCAAATTAAAAAAATATTTTCATGTTGGATAGTCCATTTATCGAAAAAGACTATTGATGTAATCCACTGTATATTCGATGAGAATAGATACTTTTTCGGACATTTATTTGTTAATTAACAATCATAAAATAACATCAATTGCTTTCAAATCAACATTGTATCCCTTACATCGCAGGGCAGTTAGAGGGAACCTGGGAACCTATTATTAACACACATCTGTTCCCCACTTTCCTTCGAATTCTGGAGACATTGCGCGTTGAGTCAATTTAATAGCGTTTAAACGCATAATAATGTTTCTGGATGCGGCAATAAGTAGCTGTTTTACACCTAAGTATATATCGATAGTAGTATTATAATATAATCTTGTTAGTCTACAGTGACGTAACGGTGAATGGTGTAGAAAAAAATAGCGTAAGGTTTATTTAGACTAATTTAATTTAATGAGGCCAGTCGTGGCGCAAGGGCACATAATATGACTGTAAACGCGGCAGTATGTGGGTTCGATTACCATTTGAGGAAATGAAATATTTCTTATTTTCATTACTTCTCTCTGGTGTTGAGGAAATGTGCGGCGTTGATTTCGTCATTTAACACTTAAAGCCTTAATAATTCTGTGGAAAATGACGAATGAATAAAAGGTGTCCTATTTATTATAACATAACCTTGTTAGTGTCTAGTGAAATGAATTGTAAGGAAAGTACCAATGAAGACGGCATAAAGTTATTTTAGATTAATTCAATTTAAAATAAATTCATTTAAAAAATTATTTAATTGATTTATAAATAAATAATAATAAAGTAGTTACTTGAATTCTCCTTTTAACTTTCCGACAGTTGATACATTTATTTTTGCTTCAGCTTCAGGCTTTATGTCACAAATAGCAATGAAGTCAGTGGGAACCTAGCGTTAAGATACTCCGTTGTCCACGCGTCGCCAAATTATCTATATATATATATATATATATATATATATATATATATATATATATAGAGATAATTTTTGCGTGTGTGGTGCAGCTCTACACTGCGTTTGGTCTACCAGAGCGGGGAATGGAAATCAATTAAATATAATCATTCCTCTGAATAGAACCCACAACATTCACATTTACAGTCCGACACTGTTCTACTGAGCCACAGCTTTTTTATATAGATATAGATTGATTTCTCATATGAGTTCAGAAAATCGACAATAGATGGCGCTACTACAAAAAATAAAACTGGTTGAATATTTTACGCACGCTAAAATGAGAAAAGACTTAATATTAACGTATGAAAACATAAGTGAATAAACACCTTATTATTTTACGTATAAATATATATTTTTTCAATATTTTAATCTGTATCTACAGTTTCGCTCACGTTATTGAAAAATAGCGAAATTTCGATACTGTAATACTTTATGTAATGTAAATAAATAAACCAGTTTCACGCTGTATCCTGCACACAGCACGGTAGGCAGAAGGAACCTAGTGATTAGACATTTCGTTCCCCACTTTCTGCCGAATTCTGCGTGTTAAGTGGCAGAACTCAACGCCGCGCTTTGATTCGAGACCAGAGCGAAGTAATGGAAATATAAATTTAATTAAATATTTCATCTCCTCGAGTAGGGATCGAACCCACAACCAGTCGGTTTTACAGTCACACTTTGTGTTCCTGCGCCATGACTGGCCTTATAGTACTATATAGTAGTTTATGTAATGTAGTAGAAAATTTATTCAATATTAATTAAATAACATAAATAATCAATATTCAATAAAGGCAAAGCAGGTAACAAATGATAGTGAATTCCACTATTATTAATTTACGGCTGTTTGACTCAAAGCCTTTGTGCTTAAAAGGCCTATTGATTCTTTGTTATCTGTGGAATGTGTTGCCTTTTATGGTATAATCTGTTGAACAGCGTTTAATAAATTTCATTAAAAATGGTCATAGATGTTTATTAAGTATCTTTATTTATTAAAATACTTTTATTAATTATAGAGTACGTTGTGGTGCAGCGGCACTGAGTCTGATTGTAAATGTGATGGTTGTCGGTTCGATTTCATTTTGCCATCTTGGTAACGAGATATAGTACGACGTTGGGTTCTGCCATCAACACGCAGTGTCACGAAAATTGAGCGGAGTATGGGGAACGGAGTGACTTTACATTAAAATCTTCTATTCTGTTAGATTTGCTACATGCGAAATACAGCAAGAAACTGAAAAGAATGCACGTCTAGAACGAAACGCTTACACTAGCTCCACGCTGTATCCCGCACACAGCAGGTTAGGCAGGGGGAACCTGGGGACCTAAAGTTAAGACATTCCGTTCCCATCAAGTTGAACTGTGAAACATCCGTTGAGCGTCCTCCTCTCTTTTCCAACGACGAAAGCCATAGCCAGAAACTGAAAACGTTAAGCATTTTACATCCTCGAGTGGGGATCGAACCTACAACCGCCGTTACCGTCGAACGCTTGTGACTTGAACTTACTTGAAATAATGTGCGCAGTAAAGCTGGTGATAGCTTTTTTTTTTCGCTAAATGGCTGCAACCTAGATAACTTTTAAATTTTTTTTATGTAGGTTTAAAGCCATCGTGGAGAAGCGGTACAGCATCTGGTTGAAGTACGTAACTGTCGTTTCGATTCCTACTTGAGTTTTACCCGACAATACGCAATGTCTTGAAAACTGGGCGGTTCTTAAAGAACGGAGTGTCCAAACACTAGCTTGCCTCTGTCTTGATATATGCGGGATGCAGCGTGAAGTGGAAAAAATAGGCATACTGCTAGCTAAAGTGGTTGTTTCAAACAGCACGTTTTTTCCATAGAAATTCAAGAGCGAGCTCACATCGCGCCTCCTACTCTTAGACTTTCTTTTGGTAACGTTTCTTTGTTAATGCCTTGGAAAGCGAGTTTTATTATTTTCTTTAATGTTGTTTTTTCTTTTTCTTTTTCTCTTGTTTTTGGCTGCGGCGTTAATGGTTTTTCTTGCGTGGTTTTATTTGTATTTCGCTAAATTAGTTTATTATTTATTAAGTAAATTAATTTGTTATTTTTTTTATTCCATTCAAAGTATCGATAGATGTTCAACTGCAGAATAAATTATATGTTAAAAGGCAATGTAAAGTAAAATAATATATTTTTTATTAGTATTAGCCTCACACCGTATCCCCAAAATAGACAAATTAAAAGAAGTAAATTCTACGCTTTCTTTTGTTATTAGATGGAGGAAACGAAATAAGTTGTCGGGAATCAAACCCACAACCATCACGCTTACATTTGCACTAAATTATAAGTTTAATTTTATAGCTGTATAAATCTAAACCAGGGTATAAAACTAGCTTCCCTTTAGTTCAAGTGACGCATAAGCGGATAATTTGCGGGATTTCCATTAAAAGGGGGATTGTCGTGGAGCGTGTTGAGGGTCAGTGGATGCCGTAACAAATACAGAAGTTAAGGGCGCTTCGATTAATCCGATGGCTACCAAGAGGTGCGGGTTCGATTCCCGTTGTGCATATATTTTTAATGTATTATTAAACTATTTTTAAAATTTTAAATGAAGGACATAAAAAAGAAAAAAAAATGTACATTTCAAAACTTTACTTTACCCTTCGAATTATAAAGATAAGATTTTTTATAAAATATACTTTTCAGGCCAGTCGTGGCGCTGTGCCACATAGTGTGATTGTAAAACCGACTGGTTTGGGGTTTGATTCTCACTCGAGGAAATAAAATATTTTCTTTAATTTATATTTCCGTTTCTTCGTTGAGTTCTGCCACTCATACGCAATGCCTGCAGAATTCGGCATAAAGTGGGGAACGAAGCGTCTTAACACAAGGTTCCCTCTGCCTACTACGTGTGCGGGATACCGCGTGAAGCTGATTTATTTTATTTTATTTATATACTTTTCAGGTTTAATTTTTGTTTTCAAAAATTCTGGAGTGAGCATGAACTTTTACCCATGCCATCGAGCCATGGACACACGTAGTAGGCATATATATATATATATATATATATATATATATATATATATATAACTATCACGCTGTATGCCTTAACACAGTAGGGTAGGCTGAGGGAACCTGAAAAATTAGTAATTTGGTACCCCGTTCCCTCCCTGACTTCCCGCTAAATTCTATACTTATCCTAAGTAACATAGTAACTTATATATTTTTCTATGTAGTATTCAAAATATTATGGCAAAAACGTAAGCACGATATTATTGCCTTACGAAATAAAGCATTTTATGAAAAATATTATTTAAATATATTTTATCAAAAAAAGAAAACCATTATAAGAATAAACATTTATAAGAATAAAGAATTTAAAAAACATTTAATAAGAAAAATAAAAAAGTTTGTAACGCGACCCTGCCAGGATTCGAACCTGGAATCTTCTGATCCGTAGTCAGACGCGTTATCCGTTGCGCCACAGGGCCTGTGACAATTATAACAAAAGGCTTGTTGTGGTTGTGGTTTTGTGTATTATTCTAATTTACATAAAACGCGGCGTTGAGTTCCGCCGCTAAATACTAGAATTGTCTCGCACAATGTTTAAAATGAAAAATTACTATGTATGTCTATGGATATACTAATTTATATGAAGTATTTATATATTTTTAAAATAGACTTCACCTTGAGATAAATATAGTTAACTTAGTTTAGGGTATTGAGTATTGGCATTAAATAAATACGAAGTTTCTATAAGGCGGTAGTGCAGCGGCACAGTCCGCAGCGTCCTCACTCGGGAGAGAAGAATTGTTTTTATTTCTTAGCTCTAATATCTCGCTGATGCTGTTTAAATTATATTGAGTTAGATATATAAATGATGTACATTTTTGTGTTTATTTATATGTATGTATATTGAAACTGTGAAAGGTCGAGTTACGAGGGCCCGCGTCAATAAATGTAGGGTGACAAAGACTTCCCCTTAAAAATAAATAAATGGGGCAGTGAATCTATCGGAGTCTTTTAACACTATATTCTATTTTACTATTCCATTACAAGAAAAAATGCGTAAAGCGCGATAAAAAATGCGTTAAAATTTTTTTGAACGTTTTAAATTCAATAAAAATATTAATCATATTTAGGTTAGTTTATGATATAGGAATCGCGTGCTCTGTTTTTTATGTTCCTTCCATTGTGATAAATATAGCACTAAGCTTAAAAAAACTCACGATTTACTTTGTCCATCAGTCGATTAAGTAGCCAAATGCTAGTTAGTCGATGCAAGGAAACGTTGCAAAATTTGTATACACTATTTTTTTTGTGTCACGCTGTATCCCGCAAAGAGCAGAGTATTCAGAATGAACTTAGTGTTAATACATTTCGTTCCTCGTTTTCCGCCGAATACTGGAGGCATTGCGGGTTGAGTGGTGGAACTCAATATCGCGCTTTGCCTCGACACCAGAGCGATGATATGAAAATATTAAACCTTTCATTTTCTCAAATGGGAATCGAACCCACAACCCACCGCGTTTACAGTCACACTATGTGCCCATGCATCACGATTGTCTTATTGTCTTCAATAAAACTTGTAAGCACTTCGGGGAATCAAATATCCTGTAACTGTGTACAAACTGTTATGTGCTCGTGTGACCATTGGTATTGACTAAAGCAATGCAGTCAACGTGGCTAAGCACTGGTAAATGTCTATCTGAACACCAGGCCTTCGTGGCGCAGAGACACAAACGGTGATTGTAACGCAACGGCTGTGGATTAGATTATCACTCAGGGTAATGGATTTATTATTAACAATATATAATTGTTCCCTCTAATATTAAGGCGAGGTGAAGATTTGACTTCCACCACTCAACAATGACTCGAAAATGTCTTAACATTAGGTTCCCTTCCCTTTTCCTTCCTTCCCCTTTCTGTACCCTGTTATCCGATATATATAAACTGATAAGATAAAAAATTCCAATTATTGTAAAAAAATTAAGCTTAAATATATTTTTAGGGCTATATCTTAGATACGAATTCATAAATACCGAAATTTTACGTAGATTACAACTCCTTAAAGATGTATCGATAACTTTATATTTTTTAACTAGGTATTTATCATATATGTATGTGTGTGTAGCGTAACTCAATCAATTTGTTGCCTACAAAACCATATTATATTGAAATTAATTTAAAAAGCAATTTCGTGGTTCATATAATTCCATAGAGACCAGACATATTTCAAAGCCGTCTGGAATAGACCCATTATAAACACGCAACAGTCTGACGTTAGTAGATTAAAAAATACACCGTGCTTGATACTTCATGTAGTAGTGTCAGCAGAGATAAAACAGTGTCAAAATACTCCATTCCCCGTCCCCCCGTTAGATTTTTGAATTAAGATTTTGATATAAGAAACATATTTTATAGTCACCCTACTCCCCATAACAGTCTAGTCGTAACGATTTTTGCTTTATTCAATAACTGGCGAAAATGTAAAGTTCTTTGAAAATGTTTAATTAATGACACTTTTTTGAAGCAGTCGAGCCGAGTGTGGTTTGAGTTTTAAATATACGATGTTTTCAGGTTTACCACTCAACACGCATAGCCTCTAAATATGCGGAATTGGGACAACGGAGTGTCTTAACACTACTTTATCTATGCGGGAGGCACCTATATGCGGTAGAAAGTACAAAAAAATCACTTATGTTAATTACGCATACCTTTTTTTCAATAGCTAATTCTCGAGACATTATGTGTTAACTGACGGAGCTCAACGCCGCAACATACAAGAGAAAAAACTTAATGCTTACATTTAAGTACGAACACTCCTATAAGACACTTGGCAAAGCTCAAAGGATTTTTGATTTGGTACATCCGCTAGACGGTAACTCTTTCATTGCGTCCGGGCATTAGAGTACTCGTTACTTAGGTTGTTGAAATAATATCTTAGTATGTGAACATGTAAATAAAAATATTATTAGAAAAAGATATATATTTTAATGAATGAGGTGATGGTAAAGCGTGTGACTGTACACGCAAGGGTTGTGGCTTCGATTCCTACTCTGGGAAAAATTTCAATTCTCCTCACGTGCAGAACAAAGTCTAAGATTGAGTGGAAAATGGATAAACAAAAAAATAAAATAAAACATAAACTTTAATCTGTCGGTCTGCAGGAGGCGTAGGTTCAAATTCCGCTACGTTAAAATTTTTATACGTTTTCTAAATAAGTATATTTCTTTCCTAAGTGTGGAATAAC